>VRYO01002014.1:16153832-16177043 GCA_009812075.1 Sialia sialis
GCTTCGCCAGTCTGTGAAAACTGTTTGCAAATTGAGTAACTTGACAGCAAACCCTGCACTGGCGTGATTCTGTTACTAACTCGTTACTTTGTTGCACATGGGTCCACGCTTTAAAAAAAAAAAAAGGGTGCAGCTTATACTCAGGTGCGGCTTATATATGGACAAATCCCGTGGTCTTCCCGGTTTCCCGGAAGTGCGACTTATATTCGTTAAATTACTGTACTTTGTAAAACTTGTCACTGAGGAAAGCTGTGAAAGAAAGTGAATCCAAAGTGATTAAAAATGGGGAATGTGAACATGTATTATTCTGATGATCTTCTCCATAAGTAGGTAAACATTCTCTTTGTTTAATTGGTAAGAAAAGTTGAGAAAGAATAGGGTTGTGAGGAGCTACCTGGCAGTTTATTTGCAGCCCAACTCCAGATCCCAGAATTACGTGCTCTAATTCAGTTCTTGTTTGGCATCTCTGGTTTCTGTGCTGATGTCATGGAGTATAGAAAAACAAATGACTCTGTGAAGTACTCATAAGAAAACCATACTTAAAAGCTTTCTAGTTGAGCTTATTAGCCAGGCCATGGATACTAAGGAGTGCCTGACAACTCCAGTCAGCTGACTCTGGTAAGTACCAGAAAAGTCTCTGTGTGACATATCCCTGTTTGACTGTTGGGGTTAAGGCTATTTGCTGTTATACATCTCTATACTTGTCTTCAGAATGTCAGTAACAGGCAAATGAAGCTAGTCAACAGCCAGTGCTAGAGGAGTTGTTGAATAAATGAGAAATCTTGCAGAAAATAGATCAGAGTTTGCATCTTTATTAATGCAAGGGGGAGCTAAGAATATTCTGTCAGTTTCTGTAACTGTTCTGAGTAGTTCAACATACTCAGGTCAATGCTGGCCTACTCTAGCTGCTGAAAGACAGGACCACTCTCCATCCAGTCCTTTGTGCTAAGATTTTTATTACAGCATTTTAATTTTACTACACATTTATTATGTCATTGATTAGGATGTATAACAACAAAAAGATGTTTATGGTGGTATAGCAGAACTGTTCAGTTACTAATTTAAATAAACTGAAGGTTTGTTGTTTTGTTTCATTTTTAGGAGGGAAGCATTTTTATTTAACTTAGATTTTGCAACACTCTGCATTTAATAAAAAACTACATATGAAGGAATACAAATATTTTCTTGATCTCTTTGTAAATATGTAGGAATTTTGGGTAAGTTAAAAAAAAAAAAAGCAAAAACAGAAAACCACAAGAAACACCTAATTATAGAAATATTGTAACTGTGCACCAGTTAAGCAAATCACTCTTCAGTGTCTGGTAGTGTCTGTGGTTTACCCCCCAGCCTGAGCTCTTTGTAGCACAAGGTGAGAAAGACAGAAACCATTAACAGGCATTAATTGCTCTGGTTCAGATTCTGAATGTACTTTATGTGGGATAGGAGTGATTCTTCACTGTCTTCCAGTTCCTTGGGAAAGCTCTTTGGCATGCTGAGGGGAAATCTGTAACTCTCTAAAAATCTTGATCATAAAATAGCAGTTCATACTGAAAAAAAGAATATATAAACCAAACCATTTTAAGTAGGCAAGTTATGCTGTTGGTGTCAAGTCAGACTGGTAATTCTGCGTAGTCAGTAGAGTGACTGTTTCTAAGACTTACGCTTTTCTGCATTTGGAGACATCCAGGATCTAGATATCAGAAGAAAATAAGTACAGTAATTTCATGACTATAAGGCGCACCCTTTTGACTAAAATTTTGATCGAAACCCGGAAGTGCGTCTTGTAATCCAGTGCGCCTTATATATGGACAAAGTTTGGAAATTTGCCAACCTGGAAGTGTGAGCCATGAGCGCCAGCAGCTGAGCTGTGCACTGCGAGAGCCACAGCAGCCAGCGCCGGTGGGCGGGAGTGCCGGGGCCCGCGGCACAGGGAGGGCATCTGGGGCCGCATTTAAAGGCTGCGCCGATCCATGAAAAATGTTTGCAAATTGAGCACCTGCCAGTAAACCCCACAATCGAGTGATTCCGTTACTAATTTGTTACTTTGTTGCTCCAGGATCCTCACTGAAAAAAAAAAAAAAGGTGCGCCTTATAGTCCCGTGCGCTTTATATATGGACAAAGTTCAGAATTTTGCTGACAACCCGGAAGTGCGCCTTATAATCTGGTGCACCTTACAGTTGTGAAATTACTGTACTTTGAAGCTAAGAGTAATTCTGTTGCAGACTGACTCCTTTACTGTGCTTTCTGCTAAATCTGTAGAAACGGTCTTTGTCCAGCCTCCCAGCCATGGATTTTAATTAGAAAATTATATTGTCTAAATAGATCTGCTTTTACATTAGTTTGATAATAAGTTATTCTTTAGACTCTGCCTAGATTACTTGAAGCGAATGGTACTTAATAAAAAAGGGAATTAGGGGTAGCAGAAGACCTGAATGTAGGGAGCTGGAATATTCTAAAGCATGTGTGAGGGAACCATGAAAATAGCATTGATCACAGTAGTTGTGGAAGAGTGCTGTAGTGGCAGGGTGAAAACTTGCGTAGGAAGTCTTTGATGTTTTGTCACATTTATGTGTGCTCTGTGTTTCTTCATTTACTGAATGGTGTACTTTGCTTGCTGACTTCTGAACTGTGCTATTTCCCCTCATGATCAAGGAAGGCAGTAGTTCCTACTTTTTCATATAAATATCAGCAGGTTTGCAGCTGTTTGGTTTCCTCCAATGTGGTTTTCCTCCTAGTGTTTCCTTGTTCTGTTTGGCTTTTATTTGGTGGGGGTTTTCTTTCAAATAGTACTTTTTCCATAATATACTTACATATTTCACACTTCTTTTCTGGCTTTTATCTTAGGTTTTTAGTTGGGTTGTTTAGGTTTTTTTCTCATCTCTCTGCCCTTTGAAGCACAGATAGACATATAGTCAGGAGTTTGTGATGCTGATCCATGTTCATTTATAAGCTGCTCTAAAGTAACAGATGGTTAATACCTGCAGCCCAAGGTCTACCTGCCACAGGTGGCAGACAAATTGAGCACGAGCTACCAGGAAGCCTGACTCAACAATAAATGCTTTGTGATCAGCTAGCTGGGCTCTTGAACAGACATAGAAAATACGAAAAATGGACAATTGCACTTTTCTTTCTTCTTTTTCTTAGATCATTCAGCTCAGCTGTTTTAGGCAGATCAAACTTTCTGGGCCTTCTGAGCAGCCAGGCTCTTGTTTCAGTCACCTTCCACTCACATGATGAAATAATTTCCACAAAACCTGATTGGTTTATGTAGACATATCAGTTAATATAAAAAATTGGTTTCTCTTTACAAAACTCTTCTTACTTGTACTGTTGTATTGTCAGGGTAATAGTTATGATGATGATGATAACAATAATGCTGTTTCTGACTCTTAAATTGCATCCTTCAAGGGCAGATTTGATAGTAAAGAATTGCATTAGCTAAAATCAAGGAGGAAGGTTCTCAGCTTGCACAAGCAGTCGAAAGAATTTATTAAACAGATTACAGACAAGGATCATTGAACAAAGTGCTGATTTTCTGATAAAATTACATCTACACTTTAATAAAAGGATAAATACTAGAGGATGTGGAGTCTCATGCTAAGGCTGATGTGCCCATGAGGTTTTACCTTTTGTCTTTATCTTAACTTTTTGATTAGATGTCCACAAGGGTTTCTGTGTCTCTCTCTAAGAGTCTTAACACTGGAAGACGCTGACGGAGACTTTACACTGTTGGACTTGGTGCGACCTTGTTTCCAATAATTGAGTTGAAAGGAAATCTGCCCTTCCAGCCCAGGGATATTCCAAATCTATAGAAGTTCACAGTTCAGTAACTAAAACTTTTGAGACGCTCACCCTATCAGCTCCGTCTTCTCAGGTCTGCCTTAACTTCCGCTGCCCTTTTGCAAATTTTCTTCTTAGCACTGTAGACAACTACTCTACTCTTCCTGCATGATGGTGTTTTACTTACAGCATAGGAATACGCTCCCTAATTTATTTCATTTTACTGCAAGGACTTGTGTTCAATCCTGCTGCTTCTATGCCAGCTGATCCTTAATGCTTCAAGTATTAGGTAGTAATACTGACATTGGTAATTTGATTGGGCTCAATGCTGCCTTTTAAGTCCCTAAAAAGAAAACAGGACCCATGGAGTGAAAAAAATCAAGTAGTTACAGTGTGAAAACAAAAATGACCTCTGAATTTTTAGGATCTTTCAAACTGTTAAAGTGATATTGAAGCTAAACCAGTGAAATTATAGTATAAAAAGTTATTTTGTTCAGATTTTTCCACAAGGTCTTAGACCTCATGTCCACCAGATACGGTAATCATATTTCTAAATGCACAACTCTGCAAAAACTTCAAACTCTTTCTTCCTATAATTGAGAGTCATGAGTATAAAGGGAAGACTAAATCAAAATCATTTATCTTTTATGAAGCAGCTGTCTGTGAGGGTACTCTTGAACCAAAGTAATATAATCCTGGTCCACTTACAAAACAGAATTCACCCCCAGAGTGGACAACCAAGTGTTTCATGAAAGTCTGGAAGGAAACAGTCATAAGAGTAGCACTTACACAATGAAAAGAAAGGTGATAGGAAAGACTGAATGCTCTGTGAACTTGCAGTGCAGACCCTTACATTTCTGTGTTCATTCCTGTAGCCATGATGGTGTTTTGCTCTGTGTCCCTGATCACAGAATAAGTGGAGTTGGAAGGACCAAGTCTGACTCCTGGCTCTGTACAGCACCATCCCCGAGTCACGCTGTGCCTGAGACCATTGTCCGAATGCTTCTCAATCTCTGACAGGCTTGGTGCTGTAATGACTGCCGTGGGGAGCCTGTTCAATGCCCAAGTACTCTGGCAGAAGCTACTTTTTTTGATATCCAGCCTAAACCTGCCCTGACACGACTTCAGGCCCTTTCCTTGGGTCCTGTCACTGGTCACCAGCAAAGAGAATAAATCAGTGTCTGCCCCTTCTCTTCTCTTGAGGAAGTAGTAACTGCAAGGAAGTCTCTCCTTAGTCTCCTTTTCTCCAGGCTGAACAGACCAAGTGCCCTCGGCCAGTCCTCAAATAGCTTCCACCTATACCATTTTCATTGCCCCCCTTTGGACACTCTCTAATAGTTTAATATCTTTATTACATTGTGATGACCCAATATTCAGCATGAGGCCACCCCAGTGCAAAGCAGAGTCGGACAATCCCCCCCCCCAGCCCGGTGGGCAGTGCTGGACCTGGTGCCCTCAGAACAGGGATTTCTCTCTTGGCTCCAGAGCATTGGCATCTCAGCTCCAACTGGCCCTCAGCCAGGACCCCCAGGTCCTTTCTGCAGCATGGCTCTCCAGCATCTCATTCCCCAGTCTGTCCATACATCCAAGGTTGTCCCATCCCAGGTGTAGAATCCGGCACTTTCCCTTGTTGAACTTCTCATGGTTGGTGATTGCCCAGTCCTCTCTCATTTGTTTAGGTCTCTCTACGGGGCCTCTCTGCCTTCAAGGGAGTCCACACCTTCTCCCGATTTTGTGCTGTGTGCAGACTTGCTTAGTATCTCTTCCAGTCCTGTGTCTAAGTCATATATGAAGATGATGAAGAGGACAGGGCATAAGATGGATAGGTCTGTATTCAACACGCTGTTGTTACTGGTTCGTCTAAGTACTTCTCTTTCCATATATCCAGGGCTACAACTGTTCGTTATAAAGGCAGAAACCTGCGTATCAAAGCTCCCATGTGCAGGGCTTTGAAGAAACTCTGTGATCCAGATGGTGAGTAAAAGATGCTGGAATATGATGTTGTTCTAGAGGATGGCTGGAAGCACAGAAAGTGAGCAGTCTTGTTCTGGTGTGTCCATCACTGTTTGTCCTGGGCACAGTATTCTGTCTTGGCCTGTTTGCTTGTGTAACCCCAGTAACTTCAGGAGGCACCCAGTTTTCTTACCAGCTAAGGTGAAGGGGAAATACCCACACCAGACCAGTTCACTGCTGCTTTACACATTGTGCTTTCACTGTATGTGAAGGTGCCAGTGAATCGGCAGCAGTACAGTGTTTAGCACCAAACATTTTCAAATGTTTTACCTTCTCCTTGTCAGCTATGTGTGATTTCATTTTGGGTTTATCATTTTCTTCCTCATTCCCAAGTAAGTAGGATCAGGCTGTTCAAAGGTCTGAAATACTGTACTTGCTCAAAGTTTCCAGACATCTGATTTTTGACACTGCTTGCTCAAGTGGAATCCCTGCTACCACTGCAGTGTTCAAGGATAAGAACATATTGAAACAAAAGGTAAATAATGAAGCAGACTCCACTGATGAAGTTGAGCTGCCTGAGTTGTCTGTAGGGGTGTCTGATCTTTTTTATTGTGTATAACTGAACATACGGTGTTGTGACTGAGTTGTCCTTGCTTTGACCCTTTGTGCTTCATCTCCATTTAGGTGTGAGTGATGAAGAGGACCAAAAGCCAGTACGACTTCCTCTCAAGGTCCCTGTGGAGCTGCAGCCACGGAATAACCACGCATGGGCTCGAGTACAGAGTCTTGCCCAGAACCCACGGCTTAGGTAATGGAGAACTGATTATAGTGCTCAGAATAGGAAAACAGATGCATCCTAGCCCCTTCCTCTTTCTTCAGGGTTTTCTTTGCGAGTTGGGCAATTGATCTTTGATAATGTAGTTGGCTGGCCTAAGTGTACTTAGTCTGAAGCCTGTGTCCAACCAGAGTGTATAGTTTGTGAACATGAGTTATCACATGGGAAAATTAGATTGACATTTTCTTTATATCTTTTAATTTGAGTAATGAAGGAGCTACTAGCATTGGAGATTAGTATAGTTTGTACCACTTAATGTCAGAGCAGAGAGCAAGTAAAATGGAGATAGCAGCCTTGGTTCTACTAAAATTTGTATCGAATGTACCATAGACAGAGAGAAGGGAACACAGACATTGGTTGGAGGTGCCTGCACCAAGGCTCTGAACATTTCACCTGCACCCAATGATTAAAGCAGCATGGAAGGTATTTGTAGCTTCTCCCTTGCAGAACGCGTTGTTGGTGCAGCTGTTCAGTGTCATCAGTGGCTGTTCATCCTGGTGCTTATATCTAGTCCAGAACTTGGGGCAGCAAACATGAGGTCTCTGTGATGTTGAGTGTTGTTTCAAATACAGCACTTCAGTGTAGGGACCAAAGATCATAATAAAAACATCCATGCTCTTCTCTGCATTAGGTTTATTTAATATTTTCAAAAAGTAAATGTTTAGAGTCTTTTGTGCCCCTTTTTCTCTTTCTTTTTATACTTTATATAGTGGTTTTGTGCCTTGCCTGCACTTTTGCAGTTCAGCTGAGTCCTGCCATCTTTTCCAATCTTCTTCCATCTGAAAAAAATAGTTTCCTGAATCACAGCAGTCAGGTTTATCTGATAGGTTTTTAGAATGTGTGAATTGTCACAGTTGTGATTTAACCTAGATTTTAAAATTGTGGGATAACATACACTTTTGGTTTTATTGTATTTTTTTCCGTTGTGCTTGGGAGTGTTCTTTGTGCTGGCATTAGAGAATGCCAGTTTATTCCTTAATTCCCCTTCTAGCATGAAGGTTAGGACTTGGAGCTCCTGCTGACAGTTGTTCTCTCATGTACAGGATGATCGTGGAGTTACATCGGAAGGTCTCCAGCCTCCTTGAATTCCTGAAGCAGAAGTGGGCTCTCCATGAAGTGCGGGTTGTATCCTTTTTCTACTCAGTCTGTTCCATGTGCTGTGTCCTAATTCCCTTCCTAGTCTAAATTCAGTTTTGCATTGGAAAAGTGAATCTACTTCATAAATGTACCAGTCCCTGCTTAGTATAGACGGAGGTAAAGTCTCAGCATCACTGATGGAAGCATTTGTGGGAGATCCCATAGTGTTCTGCTTTCACCTCAACTCTTCTCTGTTATGATCCCATGAAAGCTAGTTAAGAAAAAATTATGTTCCTGCTTTTATTTAATTTCCTTAAATAGTGCTCTTAGTCTGGTTCATTATCAGTGGGTGACCCTCATACAGCCTGGATAATAACTGACTATTCTGTTTCCAGTTTCAGCAGAGAGATTAAGGACAGATCTTTGCACTTAGTGCAGTTTCAGTAATGAAGACTTAAGCTTCTTGTCGAGGTAGCTGCTGCTACCTGCATTGCATCTCTGCACTGTCTGAGCCATACAGCATTTAGGGTGTCCCTGCCTCTGATCCATACAATAGAAGGATTTGTGAGTTAACAGCTGTTCTGTTCTGAACCTAGTTCTTCAGACAAGTAGGTTTTATCTTCTTCTCAGGCTTTTCATTCAGACTTTTGTGTTTAATTTGTGAGCCTGGAAGAAGTAGCAGCATAGCACTTGAAATTCTGAAGGACATCAGAGGGTATAAGGTGGAGATTGCTGCACTCATGAGAGACTGCTTTGCTGTGCAGTGTTGGAGGTTTTGTTGGGGTTTTTTGATTGGGAGTTTTGTTTTTTTTACAGTTACAGTGGTATGTGAAATGGAGAGAAGTAATTTTGTTTGGAATGGATATTTATTTTGGGCTTCTAGCAGGTCTTCACTGCAGGAAGGACCTGATTTCTGATTAGTGTCTTCAATGTTGTCTGTGCTAAATAGAGAACATGTTCTCGATCAGCTAGGTTTTCTTTTACTTTCTTTATTTAACTTGCAAAATAGGCTCCCAAGTGCTTTTTTGGAAGGGGCAGACCACTGTTACATTCTTTGACACATCTTTTTTAGCGTAAAACACTCGAAGAACAGCAGCTTCAAGACTCCAGAGACTCAGAAATTAGAGGCAGCTTCTCACAGGAGAAAGTGATGCTCCATCTCTTTCCAGGGGAGAACTGTACCCTCACTCCACTGCCTGGGGTAGCCAGAGTGGTCCACTCCAAGGCCTTCTGTACCGTGCATTGGCAGGAAACGGGCAAATGCAAACAAAACACAAAAGACTCTCACTTACTCCCCCCCGCCCAAATCCTTGGCATACAGAGTGGTCAGGGGACAGCAAGGGGGCAGCTGAAATACCTGCGGGGAATGGAAGGTAAGGGTGTGGGAAGGGCAGAGAGCACTACAGAGCCCAGCAGAGCCTTACAGCCTTCAGCTGAAGTTTCTGCAAGCACTGAAGATGGTGCCCCAGAGCCTGTCCTGGTGGAAGGAACAGCCTCAAATCTTGGCATCACTAATTCCCTCCAGAAACCACCTTCTGGACTTCAGGATCCAGGAGGGCACCAGGAAAAGCTGAGCTCAGTGGCCCCCTGTGTGGAGGGGAGGGAGGCCCTGGATAGTGACCAGGCAGCTGTGCTACCCTCATGCAGCACGGTGTGTGCTTGCAGCAAGATCCCTGATGTGGAGGAGCTCTCTCTGCTCGATCCATTCCCACGGTACATGAAGTCCTGCCAGGACCTAATCGTCCCAGAGAAATGTTCTTGCACGGACAAACTGCATGGGAAAGACAGTTTTTCAGCAGCTGGTAATGCTTCTCCAGTGGCTTTTCCCAGCAGGAGGAGTGCAGAGACCTCTGAGTCCTGTTCCCAGCTACTGAGAGGTGGTGTGGCTTCCCCTGGCAGCAGCAGATATGAAACTCAGGCCGGCCATAGCCAGGGCGAGCAGCTTGATGCTTGTACCAAGGATATCACGGATGCAGTAATGGAGGATTCTCAAGAGAAGCTGGGCTCCTTGTTTCCACCTCCACCTCAGGGACAATCCAGTACAAAGTCTCTCAAGGATGACCCAAGTCGGCTCTCCCAACAAGTTAGAGAAGAAGGATGGAGTCTGCGAACCTCTGAGAGCCTTACGCTAGCTGAAGTCTACCTCATGATGGGCAAACCGAACAAGCTACAGCTGGAATATGACTGGTTGGCTGTCTTGGAGCCAGAAACCCAGGATGCTAGAGAGCAAACATCTGAATCAAGTGCTGTTCCTGTATGTTCTACCTTTCACAAGCAGAGACTCTTGAATTGCCTTCTGAAACTGATCTCTACTGAAGTCAATCCCAAACCAGTAAGTAGCTCTTGTTCATGCTCCAGGTTACTAAACTCTAGTTTCATTTAGGGAATAATTGCCCAGTTGTACATTGGCAATAAATGAGTAACCAGCCATGTCAAGAGCTTTGGAGATTCCTGTGTTTAAATTATACAAAAACCACAACACAAGACAGCTGGCAAAAGAATGAGCTTTGCTTCAGTGTAGTTTTTACACTGCCTTTTACTTCTAGTTTGCTGTGAATCTTCATTGGTATTCCAGTGAACATTTAATGTGACTACTCAAAACATCAAGTTGTGAGGTGAAATGCCTTCTGTTCTCTCTCAGACTCATGGAACCTTAGAACAGCCCAGGTTGGAAGGGGCCTTGGGAGGTCATCTAATCCAGCCTTTTGTGGGAAGTGGATCTTGGATGAGATTAATATTCCACATGAAAACTGCATTGATTTTCAAAGTTTTGGTAGTTCAAATTACATGGTGTGAGAGTGAAAAGAATATATTTCTTCAGAGTCAATAGAACTGCACCTTCCACAGTTGATTTGTGTGAAAGTTCCCAGACTCCAGGACAGCTGTTCAACAGTCCCAGAACCTTCCTCCTTAGGCAGACCTTAGGGAATGAACTTGCATTCCTTCTTGTGCTCTGTAGCATGTATTTAAGATTTGCCCTGGTGGTATCTGGGCAGCCAATTCCACCTAGTGCAGCCAATTGAAGCCAAGTAAAACATCTTTTGCAAAGACACAGAATTCAGCAGATCATTTCAAATGCCTGTGGCAGACAGGATGAGCTGTTCCAGCCAGGATGCAAGTGTATTACCATTCCTAAACACTGAATTCTTTGATCCTTGTTTGTTGATTTAGCCCCCCTCAAAATTCCTTTTGATTCTGATTCTACAGATACGGAATGAAGGATTTTATGAATTTAAACCCGTCTTTGTTCAGATACAGCTCCAGATATGGACTTTGTTTAAACTGCAAAGGCTTTTGGTCAGACATCTCACAGATTTGGGATACTGTCTCCTCTTTGGCACCTACTTTTACTTCTGGTGACACAGGTGACAGCTAGGCATGACATGCACAAACTATAAAGAAGGACATTCCTGACACTTGAGGGGAGAGGAATTGAAGAGGGAAGGAAACCAGCAGTTAGGATTTACACGTGTTTTCCTGTCTCTTTCACGCTCTTGGCTGTCTTAAAGTAGCATAGTACTACTTAACAATAAAGGAGCTCTCTAAGGATATTGTACATTCCAGCAAAAAGACAGAACACACCTTTCATTTTTCAAATACCACTTCATTTTCACTGTTTTTTAGAAAAAAAAACTCTCCTCGCAGTGTGAACATTGTAGCACTGATACTGCAAAGGCCAGGAAGATATTTACTGCCTCACTGAAAGCACGTAGATGTCTTGAAAGTTGCTTTTCATCAAATAATGACAGGAAACGTGGTGTTTTTGCCACAGGGTGTTTTATGAGGAAGGATTGATTATGTGCATTCCTGCTGTTTTCTCCAGATAATCTGTAACAGCCAAAGCAGCCAGCTGTTCTCTGGTTCGTTCCTTAAATGAAAATCATCAGCATAAAACAAACTGTGAAGTGGCATTGCAGTTGAGCAAGGAGTATAATTTTAAGCCTGTGATTGCACACAGATTCCTTAAAAAAGGGAGGGTTTTCTAGAAAAGTTTAAACAACTTAATGAAACAACTGGATAGAACTGGAAAATCATTGAAGTGCATGTGTCTCTTCTTAGTGCTGTGTTACAGTGTGAAAGAGAAGGGAAGGGAAAAAATTCTAAACTCTACTTGATTAGTGTTAAGAGAGAATGAAAATTGTTTTGTCCAGATGTATTTCTCACCACAGCAACCCTCTGGACAGAGTTTATGAAAAATAGTTTTGCACTGAATTAAAAGCAACACCTTTTTTTTTTCTTTCTTTCTCTCCCATGGTGATCCAACACATTGTGTGAAGTTTGTTGAGTGTTAACCCAATCGTAGCATAAATTAATATATTGAATTGGTGACATCCAACACTGCTAAATGGGCAGGAAGGTAATTTCAGCTGCTCCTCATCCCCACTTGAAGATATTGCTTAGAGTACTTTAAGGTCTTGTAATATATCAGATTTTAATTTTAAGGCTTCCTAAGTACAGTGAATTTCACAATGCATTTGTTTTACCAGCACACAGTGTTCATTTAATGTGCATTTTCAGATGCCCGAGATGAGCTCCATTGCCACGTCACCTATAAAGCTTGCTCAGGAGGAGCAGTCCCTGACTCCCCCGGGAAAGGTGATTGCCATCAACACCAGGAGTCCAGGCTGCGCACGGAATCAGTCTGCCCTTCGCAATAAAACTTTTTCTCCTGGTGCTGCTTCCAGCTCCTCAGGTGAGTATTCCTGAAAATCCACTTGACAAAATCAACTTATTAATACCTCACACCCCGATGAGAACTTCCCAGTGATAGAACACTGGAAGGACGAATGCTCTTACTCTTAGGAGCTTCATTGTCTGAGAACACTGTGTGTTAATTTGCTGTAGAATTGTCCTAAGTCCAGTGTTGCTTTGAATCTTGAATAACAATGCACAACAGTAATGCAGTTCACAATACAGAAGAACTCTCCTTAGTCGCTCTTAGAGAAGACGCTTGTGTTTCTTGGAGCTGTGTCGTAGTTTAACCCCAGCCAGCAACCCAGTCCTGTGCAGCTGTTCAGACACTCTCCTCTGGTGGGATGGGGGAAAACTGGAAGAGCAAAAGGGAGAGAACTCATGGTTTGAAATCAGAACAGGGGAAGCAAACACCATGCATGCAAAGCAGAACAAGGAATTTGTTCCCTGCTTCCCCTGGGCAGGCAGGTGTTCAGCTATCTTGAAGACAGCAGGGCTCCATCATATGTAACAGTAACTTGAGATGACAAATACCCTCACTCTGAATGTTTACCCCTTCCTTCTTCTTCCCCCAGCTCTGTATGCTAAGCATGATCCCTCATAGTGTGGGATATCAGCTGGGGTCAGCTGTCCTGGCTGTGTCCCCTCCCAGTTTCACACGCATCCCCAGCCCCCTGTCTGGCAGTGTGGGGCGAGGAGCAGCAAAGGCCTTAACCAGTGTAAGTCCTGCTCAGGAGTAACTAAAGCGTCCCTCAGTTATGAGCACTGTTTACGATACAAATCCAAACCTGCCACTGAAGAAAATTAACTCTGTCCCAGCCTAAACTAGCATGTACTGACTGGCACAGGTGGGAGATGTCAAGAGAGTATCAGCTTATAAAACAGGCAAGTAAATTCCCAGTGTAAAGTAATTGATAAATAATTACTGAAAAATTTCTGTGCCATCCTGCCGCTGTAGGTTTAAATTAAACATTAAGAAGAAATTCTCTGCAAGGGCAGTGGGGCCCTGGCACATGTTGCCCAGAGAAGAAGTTGTGTCTGCCCCTGGATCCCTAAGAGTGTTCAAGGCCAGTTTGGATGGGGTTTGGAGCAGCCTGAGATACTGAAAGTGTCCCTGTCCATGGCAGGGGGTAGAATGAGATGAGCTTGAAGGTCCCTTCCAACCCAAACCAGTCATGTGATTCTATGATTATAAGATAGAGGATGATTATTAATTGCCTTTTCTTTAATAGGAGGTACAGCTGCTGTAACCTATGAGCACCACCCATGCAGGCCAGGAATTTTGCTTCTGTGCTTCAGCCCAGTTGCATTTGCCACCAAATTTTTATGACTTCATGAAAGCTTGTGATGGTGTTTGGGTTACTGGGACCAGTTGTGATTCTTAGGCAGTCCTTTTCACACCTCTGCTCTGAGAAGCAGTGAAGCCAGGAGCAGGCTAACTGGGTAAACTGGTGCTGTAAAGCACCTGTGTGGACAAAGGCACATCTGGGGTACCTCAGAGTGACAGGCTAACAGTGCTGGCTTTCATCCAAGCTGGCTGTGTGCACAGGGAAATCCTACCATATACTTAAGTTTTACTTGGACAAGCTACCATTATTTCATTGTGCCAAATGTATTTTGAAGACAGTCCATCTTTGGGAAAGTCTTCTGGTAAATTCATCTCCACTCTATCACCAGATTGATTTTATTGGGGTTGCATTTCAAATTACTATAGGGAAGGCAGGAGTGGAGAGTGTAAATAAATCATAAACTCTGTAAAATGGCTCTGTGTTTGTATTATCTTCCCTTACATAAGAAATGGTGGATATAGTTTGTTTACTGGGATAGGTCCTCAGGTATGCCTACAAGCTGAACAAATAAACTGATTGTCACGATCTGTGTGGGGCTGAAAACAGGGCTTCAGTTCTAGTTTCTTAAGTAGTGTAAAATTGCATTTAATCCCCTACTTCCAAGAATTTCAAAGCATGTGAATATTAGTGGTATCCAGAGCAGGTAAATACTGTCAGTTTTCAGGTGGGACAGCTGAAATATGGAGAGATTCCTGATTCTGGAAACAGTTGGTGACAGAGCCAAGATCCTTAAGTCTCAGCTCTCTTTGATCCTTCAGTTACTAAACAGTTATTTCCTTTTTGTTTTCACTTTATTTCATTTAAATTGCTGTTAAAAATCTTCTAGGTTTAAGAAATCTCCCTAGACCTCTCTTGGTGGCTAGTCCTTCAAGTTCTGGGAGCACTGAGGCCGACAGTGGACTGTTTGCAGTCCCTACAACGCTGCCCCCCAACAGCCGCCACGGGAAGCTGTTCCTGCCCAGCAAGGAAGCTGAGCTGACTTTCCGGCAGCACCTGGACACCATCAGTGTAAGTGAGATGGCTGAATAGAAAATTCTGCGTGATGTGCATGAGCCAGCTGCCAGGAGGTATCACAGGGATTCTGAATTAATCAGAAAGTATGGGCTGCCTTGTGAAGCAGTGCTTCTTATCATGCTCAAGTTTAACTTTGTATTAACTGAGATGAGTCAGATTTTGACTATGTATCTGTACTTTGAACTGACACTACCTGTTCAGGTAATTCACATAATTCAAATCAGAATGCCATCACACAGCCCGATGACACGTATTTGCTGTCCAATTAAATTGCTCCAGCAATTTATGTACCAGATTTAGCAAAAACTGATCCCCTTCTGATGTGTAGCTAATTTTAACACAGCCTCATTGCTGCATTTAAGTCAAATTCTAATTTTTATGTATACAATCTCAGTAAGAATTTTATAGGAAGCTGAAGTAGCTGATAATGAAATGGCTTTTTTGGGACAATGCTTTATCTCCATAAAAAAGAAGAAAAAATACATTCTTGGTGGAAAATATTCTGACTCCAGTAGAAAGTGTATTGTGCTATCTGAAACAAAACTCTTAATTCATCTTTATTGAAAATAAAAATTTGAGGGATACAATTTATTCTGTTTAAAATACTTGTAACGCATTTCCTGTTGTTGTCCAGATGCAGTCGGACTTCTTCCTGCCGAAGCCCAGGAAGTTACGGAACAGGCACTTGCGGAAGCCACTGGTGGTACAGGTCAGAGCAAAGTATAAATGCCTAGTTTGCTCCCTGAGTATCAGTAAGGCTGTTGTGATTTGCACATAACAAATAAAAAATAGAATTTCCCTCATGCATCCACTGGAAATTTGAAAACTGAAATTATGAAGGAACAAACACTTCAGTGACTAGTGTAACTAGCGGTGTTACATTCTCTGTATGAGGAATATCAACAACAGTGGAAGTCCAGTGCCTGAGGTAGTCTGGAAAAATAAAAAAGCTGGTGGAAGAGGGTTCTGGAACCTGGAAGCAGATTCTGCTACCTGGGCCTTCTGGCACTGAGGCATTGGCAGTGTTGGAGCTGGCAGCCCTCTTAACAACAAAATCTTCCTTTATATCCTTTTCCTGCTTCCTGCTCAGTAGTGGATGTTAAACTGTGGTGGATATTAAGCCTCTGTAGGGAAATAAGCCATAATGTATTTTGAAAGAGCAGTGATTCCTGGGGGAAAAAAGCAGCTTGGAAAGAGATGTATGGAAGGAGTGGCCTGTTGTTGTAGTGCTTTGGTGACAGACAGGCATTATCCTCCTTCAGACTACTCTGATAACCCTAGGAAAAGGTACGTGTCACTGGGACCCCAGAGGCAGGTGAGAAAAAAGAAATCTGAAACATAAATAATAGTAACCTTCTGAGGAAAAGAAAGTTCCTAAGTGTCACTATACCATTTTTTTCTCTTCTGTTTTGTACAAGAGTAGGGGACACGGAAATTGCCCCCTGGACTGTTTTTTGATCCTAGGATCTTCAGATCTGGACAATTCCATGTGTTCTAGAGCTCCCAAGTACACACAGCTATCTCATTCACCCACACTTGCTGAATTTTAAGGGCAGATCAGTTTGTACACAGAGTAGGTCCCAAGCTTAAGATCACCACTGTAATTCTGACAGAGATTTGAAAATCACTGCAAGTGTAATCAGAGAGGATTATAGTTCTAACCTGGCTTTCTCTGAGAATTTTCCATGTGGAAATACTTTCTTTTAGTAGTTTACAGAAAAAACACATCATTCCTGTCTGTAGCTTTTTTCTCAAGAGCACACTGATCCCAGTGTGATAGTAATGCCACAGAAATACTCTGCTTATTTTGGAAGGTCTTGTGAACTCCTGCAACTTATACAATGAGTGTTACCTCCTGCCTGTGTTTATTCTGGTTTATTGTTTCTCTCACATAGAGAACACTGCTCCCCAGGCCATCTGGAAATCCGTCCCAGCATGTCTGTTCCTTTTCTATCTTATCCAACTCATCCATTACAGGTGAGTCCAGCACTTCTATAAACTGAAAAGTGTCCCTTAAAACTGCATAAAGATATAATTTCTAAAAAGAAGAAAATACTCTTTCAAAATGACAGTGTCACCAACCTGCAGAATGATGAGATTACTCTCCTTGGATCATTGATAAGCAAGTTGTGCTTTTGATAAAAATTTTTTCTTCCATTTTCCAAGACTGAAATCACAGAAGAGCAAGGAGTTCTCAACAGGGAGACGCAATTTGGAATAAAATACTTAGATAGGAATTTTTGTTCAGTAGGGTATAATAATGTGTCCAGATTTTGGATTTTCTCTAGTATCCCAGGTCTAAATTTTAAACAACATAAGCATTCCACTGTCCATTTGTCCTTTTCTGCTGGTACACTTTGGAGGACAGTGGTGGTGCAGGTGATCCCCCGTGAAAGCCAGCACTGTGACCTGAAGGGTTGTTCTTCACTGACAGTAGGAGAGCAGCTCCAGTAGCACAGCAGCACTTGCTGTTGTGTGCCCATGGCAAGACACTGCTTAGCTCAATCACTGCTTTAGCTCTATTCCATCAGCTACACTACTTGCATTCCTGCAGCTTGCTGCTGTTTGGAATTTATTTGCTTCTATTGAACTGTGTTGTGTTCTGCTTTGAAGGTGTTAGATTTCATTTGCCTGAAAGGTATTAATGCTTCCTCCCAGGGAGAGGTTCATTTCGGCCAATCCAGTCCTCACTGACTAAAGCTGCTGTTTCTCGTCCAATTGTGCCCAAAGTTCTTCCAACACAGGCCACCAACCATCTGTCTAGTAAGTCATTCTGAATTCTGCAATAAAAGCCATGCTGGTGTCCTCCAGGCAGATACTGTCTCACAGCAGCATGGGTTCCATAATTAGAACAATTAATGAAGTGAAAACAGTGACTGCATCTACGTTTTACCTGGAGGATTCTTTTGAGATGAGAAAACATTCAGATGTTTGAAGTGGATTTTAAGAGATCTGGGTGAGGTTAACCCTTGCAACAGCTTACATTTGTTTACATTGAGTCTACATGGCTGCCAGAGGCCAGATAACAAAATAAGGCTCTGTTGTTTCTAGAGCTCCTCTAATAACCCATCGGAAATTTCTGGAAATTGCATAATGAAATACTCACCAATTTGGAGGACAAAAAAGGGAAAAAAATAGAAGAAAAGGATGGGAGGGGAAACAGGATGTTTCTCAACTATTTTGATATACCAAATAAGAGGTTGGAGCAGGGCAGAAAAGTTAAACATTTCAGCTAAAATAGTGTTACCCTTGGTGCAGAGAAGCAGCTGACCAAGATGATCAGATCATTACCATTGCTGCTTTTTTACATGGGTTGAGTTTTGACTCCTGGGTAAGTTTAAAAAAATAATCTTTTAGAGAATCATAACAAAATGAAGAAAGTTGTAGTATGTTTTTTGTGTTTTTGTTTCACCCAAGGTGCTATTGACTTGGCAGCGAAAAGCGCTGGCATTATCCCTGGTAGTCCCATGCCTGTCCTGGATGCAGATGGTTTGCCAGGTGTGTCTCCATTGTCACCAGATGCCGTGCCCACAGTGGTGACAGGGCAGGAGCCAGCAGCAGCACATCAGAACGGAGGCTCCATCACCACTGTGGAGGTCAGATGCTCTTAAATCAAGTGCTTATCTATCTTGCTCTTTCATCGTATACAAAAGCTGTATTATTATGAGTCCTCAGTGACCTTTCTCCTGGGGCTTGCTGTTAAACACTGCTGTCGTGGCAGACCCGGTCTGTGTTGTGTAGTGTGTATTTGGGTGTGTATTTGGGGTTGAGGGATCAAATCATCATCTCATTGAATGAATTTCCATCCTGTAAAATGGCTTGCAGCTGGTAGAGCATTGAACTTGGCTGTCCAGAAATCTGGTTTGAAAAGAAATTATGGAATTTCAGAAATTCAGGAGGGGATCTGGCGTAAAACATGGACTTTTGGGATTGTGTTTGGAATGGAAACTGTAATTTTCTCCTTGCTATCTCTTTCATTGAGACCCAGATACATGTTAGTCCATGTCAGTCCATGTCATGTTCTCAGGGAGTTGATGGACAACTTTGAGTGACATGAGATGTATGAAGAGCATGGAAAAATTGTGCTAGGCCTTTATCTGTTCCCTCCCCGGCTGGTCACTCACGTGGTTTCTGTTGTGGTTGCAGGGCTCAGGCCCAGGGTGCCGGGTGCCATACATCAGCCTGCCAACCCGGCCCGAGCAGGATGGCTTTCAGGTACAGTGTGTGCTGAGGGAGCAGTGCTCTGGAATGGCTAATGTTCTGTGAAAGTACCTCTGCTATTGCTAGTTAAAACTCTGTACTCCCAGGTAATTGTGCACCTCTGGTACTGTCTGGTGAAAATAAAATCCCTAGTATCTGAAGAAATTGAAAGAAATTTAGGAAAGCTGCTTAAATATGTGTGTGTGCCATTCCCTAAAATCATAGTGATCACAGTGACCTGTGAAGGACAAACAAGTATGTTACATATCTCTTAATAGAGTGGAGGAGTTTATAATCGCTCTGCTATATCTGTGTGTGTATTTTAGACATCACAAGGAGAGATTTCAGCAGTTTGCAGTCCTGCTGCCTCCATGACGCTAAAGCAGGAGTATTAGGACTGAAAGTGTGCTTGTAACATCAGCATCCTTTTTGGAGCTTCACTATTCATTGTGCTGGATCCAGTAAGACATAGACAGAGACTTAAGAGTAACTGGGATGGCACTTAAATTGTAGGAGTGTTGTCATCCTGGCCCCAGACTTTCTCCAGTGGGATCCAGAACCTGGTGCTGGATTTTTAAGTCTCAGAATACAGGCTCTTCTTTTCTTCAGTGAAAGTACTTCCCATGCTCCCTGTGATGCCCGCAGTGAAAAGGACCAAATGAGTTTGATTGGAGAGCATAAAGGAGATTAAGATTTTCTTATGGGACAGATAGTAGGACATGAACCTATGAGGCATTTCTTGTGGTAATGGGGCCTTGGGTTCTGGTTCTTGCTCTTAGAACAGCTGTGTATACACTACAAAAAAAAAATGTTACAGTTCTACAATGAGGTACTGGTAATGAGACTCCTTGAGGATCAGTTGAATTTTGGGAAGTCTGGCTGTAAAAAGTGAATAAATGTGAGTTACCAGTTTAAAATATCTGTATACTCTTCCATCATTTAAAGGATTTTTGCCCATACTAAGGCAAATTAATGTGTATTTTGTCTACTGTATTGTCAGTTTATCAAAATTAATTTTAAGATTATGCTTGTTCTGTCATGTAGGCTGTTTTAAATATTCTTTGGAATGTTACAGATTCATAGTTTTTCAGATAATTTGGCAGGATATGGTCTGAATATATATGTTTACAGGTACTTTTCATTAAAATAATACTGATTCATTATATAAGTAGTATATTCCTCTAATTTTGGCATATTACCTACTGGATTTTTTTCCCTTAAAAGTCTGGTTTTAATCAGATAGTTAAGAGTCAAAATGTTGCTTTTCAGTTTTCCAAGTTCTTAATAAATTTGTGGGCAATTAATTCTGTTTCTTGTGACAGGGTACATCAGTCCTTTCTCTGCCAGAACTTGCCAAGACTTCTCTCCAGAATGGTCTGTCCACCCCTCCACTTCCCTCATCAGAAGCTTCCAGTACTCGGCTGTCTCCTCCCAATGTTTCTGCTCTCTTGGATATTTCCCTGCCTGGACCACCTGAAGATGTGCTTTCCCAAGGGGAACCTGCCACTCAGATCAGTGATTCCATCATTGAAATAGCCATCAGCTCTGGCCAATACAGTAAGCCTGAGATTAGCTAAAGTCTTCCTATCGACTTGAAAAAAAATAAAAATCCTTGACATCTTGCATAGCAGCAGAAACTTCCAGAAAGCAGTTCTTGGGTTATGAAGTTTTTGTGGGTTTGTTGCTTGTTTTTTGTTTGTTTGTTTCCAAATGTATGTTGGAAATAAATTACTCTGCCTGGCTTTTATTTTCTAGCAAAATGGGCTGGGGGGTTATTGTTGTTGTTTGGGGTTTCTTTCCTTTCTAAACAAAAGTTGGTGCAGTGTCCTGTATCTTTACCATATTGACTGAATTCGTGATCCCTGACATTGGTTTACAGGTGAAGGTGTTTCTCTCTCTCCTGCAAAGCTGAATGGCAGTGACAGCTCCAAAAGTCTTCCGTCCCCATCCAGTAGTCCTCAGCAGAACTGGATTGCATCTCCCACCCATGATCCCCAGTGGTACCCCAATGACTCCACAGATTCCTCCCTCAGCAGCTTGTTCTGTAAGTGTCCAGATGCAGACAAGTGCAACCAAATAGGTGCTTTGCCATTAACATAAAAATCCAGCACTGTTTATCAGAAACGAATCCTTCGAGAAATTCTAAACCCAGTAGGACATTTGTAGAATTACTCAAAATACTTCTTGTTTTCATTTCGACAGTGTTGCCGTGAGTACATTTTCTCTCCCTTTGCAAATTTGTTCCTGAAAAGATCCCATTGCTAGACTGGGGCCTGTAGCTTGGGACAAGTGAATTCCTTGGTAGTTCCTTGTAGTTTGTTTGAAGCCTGACTCATTAGTTAGGGTGAGACATTTGGACTGTTGTGCCAAAATGAACAGATGTCCTTGTTTCTGTCCTTGTTTGTTGTGTGCTTGATAAGTACTATCTCAAAGATATGAGGTTACTCACTGGGTTTGGTTGAGGTTTAGTTGTTGAGAGCTTTTTAAAATTAATAATTCATGGAACCAGTGTAATGAGTCTCCTTACTCTTAGCAGTGCAGTGATGGTATCGATGCTGGTAACACATAATTTTTTATGGAATAAATGGATATCTGTCCTCCATTTTGAATTTCCTTGTCCTTCTGTTTATCTTCCCAGTTAAAAACACTCAGTGCAGTGACTTACTGATGTGCTTTTTCTTTGTAGCAAGTTTCATCTCCCCAGAGAAGGGACGAAAAATGTTACCAACTCCAGTTGGGAACACAAGTGGCACCTCATTACTGGGACCCAGCCTGCTGGATGGAAACTCACGGGACTCCTTTGTGTCGCGTTCCCTGGCAGACGTGGCAGAGGTATGCCAGCAAATTATGCTCAAAATCTGCTTCCTCTTGCACTGCTGGAAGTTGCTGGGTACTGTCCCTCAGACCTTCCAAGACAGAGCTGCTTTGACACCTGCACTTCAGTTCAGTAAAAGAGGATTAGTCATAACAGAAAGATGTAAAATTATCTGAGGGTAATTACCCAACACCAGAGCTGGTGGGAGAAGCTGCTGTGAGTGCCTTCAACCCAGGTTGTTTTTGCTGAGGGAAGTTATACTCACCTGTTGAATATACCTTTGTTTTGACAGAGTCATTCTGTTGTGTGTGGTTCTGCTTTGTGGAGCAAGAGCCAAAAGTGCTAAAGCTAAGAGAAAGAATAAGAGTGATGCTACAGTACAGCTGGAAGCCTGATAGGAAAAAACAAATAGGTCCAGAAGGAAGAAGTAGGACATGGCTAATTCCAAGTCACCTGAGAGGATGGCAGGAGATTCTGTGCTACTGAATTATTGTCTCTGTTGGCAGAGCTATCTCTTTGTTTTGAACTCTTGAAGGGTAGAATAAAGCCTAGCAGTTTTTAAGGCTGTGACACACTTAAGGACAGTGTGACACACTTAAGAGCTCCCTTTCAGAGGGATGCATAGGAAGAATGAGCTGCAGGAATGTTACGCAGCTTAGCAAGGAAAATGCAAAGTCCTGCCCTAGGAAGGGATTAAGGAATAACCCCACACAGTATCAGCTGGGGACTAGCTATCTGGGAAGCAGCTCTGCTGTACCTGGATATGCCAGTAGACATGAGCTGAGCATGATCCAGGGCAGATCCAAAGATGTGGAACAAAAGGGGACCAACAATGTCATGAGCTGTTCGAGCCTGGCCCTGATATTGAACAAAATTATGATTACCATGCTCTATTCTGTAGAGCAGTAGAGTCTACCAGCTATGAGACCATATATATTGTCACCAGTTTTGAGCACCCAGTATATAGAAGAGAGATTAACCAGAGCAAGTTCAGCTGACGGTTACCAGGAAGATCAGCCAGTGAAGAAAGGGTGATGTCTAGGCTTGTTCAGCCTAGAAAAGGCTTTAGGGCACAAGGGACCCTGCTGCCTGCCAATGCCTGCAGTAAGGTCATTGAGAAGATGTAGTAAGCCTTTTACAGTATGGTGATGTGAGGTGGGAGAAACAAGTAAAAACTGAACTGAGAAAGGTTCTGCTACATCTACAGAAAAACTTTGTCATGTTGAGGATAGGCAGGCAAGGAAACAGGTTGCCTAGGGATGTTATGCTGTGATTGTCTACAGAGCTTTCCAGGGCTCACATCAATAAAGCTCTGAGTGAGCTGGTCTGTCCTTATAGGTGAACCTGCTGCGAGCAGGTTGTTGAATCAGAGACCTCTTGAGGTCCCTTCCAGTCTTAGTTATCCCACACTTCAGTTATTAACTCAGTACAACATCACATAACTTGTACAGTAATTTCACGATTATAAGCCGCACCTGAATATAAGCCGCACCTC
>VRYO01002014.1:16178043-16210751 GCA_009812075.1 Sialia sialis
CAATCTTCAGTAAAAAAGGTGCGGCTTATATTCGTGAAACTACTGTAATTTCTTGGGGACTTGCCCTCATGGAAGGAATGTGTCATTTCTCTATTGCTCTTTGAGTTTGGATAAGGAGCTTTTGTACAGACCATGTAACCAGGAGCTGCAGCAAGCTCATGCTGATTTAGTGTGACGTTGGCAGCTTCTGACCCGAAACACAGATCCACTTCTGGCATAAATGTAAAGATTCTGTTTGCTTGGTGGTGAGAAGCTGTGAAGGTGTGTTCTAATTAAATAAATATATGATCATTTATTTGCATGGGTTTGAAGTGACATTGTAGCCCTCAATATTACCAACTCCCTTTAGAAGAAAATGGGGTAAGCCTCCATGCACAGGAGAACAGCTCTTGTGGCAGAGATAATATCTTTAGATCATCTAACTGTGCACCTTAATGCTAAATTGGAGCAGGTAAGGCCCGTTGAGACTGTAGGTGATTAGGTTTTTTAGAAGTTTCCATTTAGTTGTGGATGAGAAGAGCTGTTCTCTAACTTGGGTCAAGTGAGATTGAGTGTCTCTTTCATATGAGGAGAGGCTGAGAATGAAGCTGAGAGACTCTTCTCAGGACAAGAGGCTACAAGCAAAATTTGAAACACATTAAATTCCACCTGAAGACAAGAGGACTATTTTGAGGTAATCAGTCATGGAAACAGGGTACTCTGAGAGTTTTGGAATGTCTGTGCATGGGCATAATTCAGCACTTGCCCAACAAGGTTCAGGGCAGCTGACCCTGCTCAAGTGAGATGGTTGGATAAATGCTTTCAAAATGTCCCTTCCAACCTCATTTATTCCATGAAATTGCCATTGACATGTAGCTCATCTCTTCTCTCCTTGTCTCTTCCAGGTGGTGGATTCGCAGCTGGCTTGCATGATGAATGAGAACAGTATAGATTACATATCTCGGTTTAATGACCTTGCCCAGGAACTGTCAATACCTGAGCCGACTCGAAGGGAGATCCTGTTTGATGGAGGAGGTGGTGGTCCCCCGATTGGGGATCTGTCACAGTAAGGAAATGACCAGCAGGCTGGTGCAGACTGTTCAGCTAAGTTGGAGCTTGCAGAGCTGGAACTTGATGAGGGCAGCAGCTGAGGCTGAGTTATCCCTGTCCTGCATGCTTCTAACAGAGAAGCATTGGTTTCAAAGGTTTCAAGAAGTACTGGCAAATCCTGGAATGTGCAATATTCTGTCAACTACCGAACTTGGAATAACATTACAGGAGATAGTGTGTCCCTGCGTCAGCAATGTAAGAGTGCAGGTTTGTGGGACAGTCCTGGACTTGTGCTTTGGAATAACTTAAGCAGGCAGTTTAAGTAGGGATGGAATTGCCACAAGCTCCTGTATATGAATTATTGTTTGCATAATGATCAAAATGCCATGCTTTTGGATCCATGTGAAAGTTGTGGAGGATGAAGGTGGGTAGGGGAACCATTGTGTATCTTGACATGTCCTAGTTGGCAGTCTTCTTACGATTCAGTCAAACTGAAGTTCTTGCACTCTGTCCAGGGCACTGCCACTCCTCGATGCTGTCTTCTTACAGACCACTCTGTTCTTTTGGCTCTTTGACCATTCCAGCAGGGCTCTCACCTGGTTGCTTGTTTGGGGAGCTCTGATCTGCCCTCCTCCCATGCTGCTTGGATCCCCTGCTTTTAAACTCCATCACATCACAATCATCATCATCATCACCCTGACTGCACTCATATTCCTAATCTTTGAGATTGTTCAGCACATTGCACAGTTCACCTTGTGAGTGGGAGAGTGTTTTATTGCTCTTCATGAAGAACAGTTGCTTTTTAGGTCTGGAAACACGGCCAAAGAGCTTACACTAGGAAAACTGTGTCATAATTAGTCTTGTCTTTGCTGGAAACATGTAAATATTGTCATCTTCACAAAACCTGAGGATTTACCTGGGAGAGGAAATAGGAAAGAATATTGTAATGTGTAGGAACAAATACTAGGTTAGCACTAAAGCAGTTGAGATTGGTTATGTGTCATGAAGAGAAGTGTAAAGTCCTAGCTTAATCTCTTAGTCCTTCCCTATTTCCTCTTTGTTCTGAGAACTCTGGGTGCTCTGTAGTACCTCAGCATCATTCTTCATTACAGTCACTCCCAGGCATGAGTGGGTCTGGCACTCCCACTCTGAAATCCCTGTGCATTTGATGTTGTGTTTTACTGTAGGAAAAGCCCAGATACTGATTCCAGTGGGTTCAACAGGATAGTTAATAGTAAATCCACAGTTAATTTCTGGGGAGTGGATTGTCCATAAATTCAAGCTTTACAACTCAGGAGACTCTTCTTATTCCTTTTTCTTTTCTTTCTTCTTTCCTTTCTTATCCTGAATACTCATGTTATGCTCCTTTTGCAAGCACTTGTCTGCTCTCCAGTTAGAGGATGTCCCTTGGCTGGTGTGAGTAGCTCTGAACTTTTTCAAGGGGCTGCTCCTATATACACCTCAACTTTGTACTAATAATGAATAAACAAACCTTCTCCATCCTGTAGGCTGTTATCATGGGTACATTTCCCAACTTGCACTATACTTAGTGGATGTAGTTCTGCCTGCCTTTAGCTACTTGTACAAGGCATTTCTTTGACTGGGAGTCTCTTGTAACTTGCTCTCAATGCACTGACTCTGCTGTTTGCCCAGTCCCTTCACCCTGCTTTAGGCAGATGATTTTTAGCTTCTATGGAGTTGGCCTTGTGTATTCTGTCATTATGATGCACACAGAGCCTTGTTTGAGAATTTTGACAGAATTGTCAGGTAATTACATAAACCTGGAATAGGAAACGTTGAAGGCTCTCACAGAAATGAATGCTGGGGCCTGTTTTGTTCTGTTAATATCAAGAGTCAAAACCACTAAAACTTTTCAGTTTTACTTAGAATTTTAACTGTGTTTTGGTTTGGACTTTCCCAGATTGTTCTCTCTTGGTTTTGGGTTCCTCCATTACTAATGCTGATTATTCTATATGCTATGTCTCCAGAAATTCTTCAGATTTGTAGGACAAAAGTAGAAGGCACCTACTATGGCTGTGGATTGCAGAACATGCAGGAGGAAATGTGTTACATTCTAATCAAGTACTGTCTAAAAAGAAATCTGAACTGTCATTCTTAAACTTTTAAGTATTGCAAGAGTACTATGAGGGTCTCCAGTGTATTTGTAACTTGACAAACTTTTCATCTTCCCTACTGATGCCAGTAACACAGTGGATATGACACTGGGTTTGGCTCTGAAGCTGCCTAGAATAAAGGCCAGTGTTGCTGCACCTGCTGTGGGAATGGAGAGCAGAGCACTTCATCCTGGTCCATGAAGGCTTTCTGCCTGCAATACAAGGAGCTGTCAGCTGCCATTCCTTAGACCACCCAGGGGGAAGTACACAACTGCAAAATGAAGGCAACACAAGTGGCTATTTTTGATGATGCCATGACATCAGAAAATTTCTAAATACCCTGAACCTTTGCAAGTGGGCTTGAACCACTCAGTAATGATGGAGTATAAATTACAGAAATCAGTTCAGCACTCAGAATGTTGGGGTTAGAAATGTGTTTGGCATCAGCCCTTAAAAGTTGGCATTATGAAGCAGAATTTGATTTCAGAAATGTAACGCATTGCAAACTGCTTTTTAAGAATAAAGCCCTTTGAGGACAAGGGAAGAACCTAAGAATAATTAAGATCATTGTGGTGATTCTAAATTGATGCAGTATTTGTTACCCTTACTATGTGAAAGGCCATTTAAACATATCTCTAATAGGACCAGCTCTAGATTTTAGGTGACTGCTTTACAATAGTAATCATCAGTTTGTGCCTGAGACTGCTAAGGAGGTGGTTTATATACACCCATGTGCATGTGTGTGCGCAGATCGGGGTCTGGGGGGATGGTAATACTCAAAAATTCTTCCATTTTAATTATTTCAGCTTCCTCAACAGCAGTAACAAATCTATATGAGGGACTGTGTCAGGCTAAGCAGACATCCAAGCAAGTGACACTGAAATGCACACAGTATCATTTCTGAGGTAGAAGTGAGTTCATGAGGTCAGTACCTTCCTGGAGCACTATGAGGTGTTGGAGAGGACTAAGGGACACTAACAACCTCCAGGTCTAGGGTTAGCTGTTCTAGGCTTTTCCCTCTCAGTGACCATAAGGCAGTTCTGAGTAGTTGATAAGGTAAATGGCAGAAGATTGGGTGTCCCATCACCATGGGCTGGGTGCAGAGCCGAAGGCTGGAGCCACCCAGGTGTGCGTGCAGACACTGACAGAGATCTGTGCAGGGTGTTACATCCCATCACTCACACAATCCATTTTATCCTGCATCACTAAATCTGCTAAGCATAGGAATAGTAATTGTTTTTCATACGGCATTGTTAAGCCTTTTTTTGACACCCCCTATATTTCTACATTGAACTAAATTGCTTGATTCAAATCTAACCTATAAAGACATCTCATTTACTAACAGCAGATCCCAGAGTGGAAATTCAGTTGCATTTTGTTTTCTACACTCAGACTTCAGTTGCATTTATAAGGAAAGTACTGCACTTTTTTTTAACCTTTTCAAACCTTTGAATCTGATAATTTCACAGCAGTTTGTAAATGTTAACTAAGTGAAACCTTGGCAAGCACTATGGCAATAAGTTATCATTAATTATTGAAACATGGTAACTGCTTTAGAGCTTATGATTCTGGCAGCAAAATTTAATGCTGTTTCCTTTAATAATAGTTAAGCCATATCATCTAAGGTTTCTGGCTTGTTTGAGATGTGAATTTGTTTTATAGATTATAAATATACCTATATAGTGTATGTATAAAGCAAAATGCCTGTCCTTACTGATTATTTTTTGTACCATACTGTAAATTATATTATTTATTCTTTACCAATTTTGGAAAAAGGTGTTTTGGTTATTTAATATAATATACAAAAGCTGTTAAACTTCTTCTGTTTAAATTTCCAATTCAACTTGTAAAGCTGTTTTTATTCTTGTGCATAAATACATACTAATACTTGATCCAGCTTGTGTCCAGTGTATTCCTTGCTGTTCATGTCCTCTCAGAGTTTTTCATTTAAGCTTTATTTACATTATCATGGCCTTGTGGGGATTAAGATTCGTTCCATAAGGCTAAGCCTTTCAAGGTTTGATTGCAGTGTAATCAGTTGCCTAACTCCCATTGGCATCTCCCATTCCAGAATTTTAACGATCCTCACCATGATCAGAGAAGATTTTGGTAGGGTTATTTTTGCTTTATAGCTTCCATTCTCAGTAGTGCCTGCTCATGGTGAGTTTCAAAAATGCGGCAAACCAGAGGGCTGGCTATCATGAATGGCTTGCCTGGCGCCATGGGCATTAGTAACAGTGGGGAGAAAGAGAGAATAACAAACAAGAAAACCACCAAAAAAAGTCCCAATCACTACCAACAAGAAGGCACAAGAAAAATGGTAGCATATATCTTGGGGGTTTGGGTTTTTTTTAACATTCACAGCTTCAGATAAACAGTTCTCCAACCTTGCTCTGTACTACTGAGCACAAGCCTTTGGGATCTGCCGCTCAGGCAGTTTTCAATCCATCCCACCCTCCACTCACCCAACCCACTTTTCTTGAGTTTGCCTATGAGGATATTGTGAGGTAAAAGTGAGGTGGGCAAACAAGAATTTTGCTTGCTTCCTCGAGTATGGACTGCTCTCCACCTGCTTCTCACTTCCCAGCTGGTACCTGCTTTTTGCTGGGGGATGGATAGAAGAACTCCTTTCTGTTGGCTGCTGCTGTCTTAGGGAGGCCGGAGCATGGTCCCACCAGTCTATGTCTCTCTCTGATTTTCTAATACTTCTCCACTTTCCTAGTTTGTCTTGTAGCTCTGCTACAAGGCTGGGCAGATCATCCACCTGGACATATCTGATGCAGCTGCCCATCAGCGGTGCGATCCACTGACAGGCTCAGGCATTAGCTACAGTCCGAAGCCTGGGTTGGCTACATGGGGGTTTTGCATATTATTCTGGGACTTCAGTCTGAAGTCACCGCATCGTTTTTGGTGAGTTTAGGGGACTCGGTTCCCTGCTGAGTGGGCAGCACACATCTGAGTTCTCTCAGGAACTTTGACGACCAGAAACTGAGCAAAGTGCTTGCGCTGCAGAGCCCTTCCCGCTCCACGTCCTGTTCGCTCGCCCGCGCTCCCTGGAGCCGCTCAAAAATCTCCGGCGCTGGTCGGGGCAACGCTCCCTCCGTGCCTGAGGAGGCTGCGCTCGGGTATCCTCGGGTATCCTCTGGAGGGTGGCAGGTTACGAAGCCCTCCCTGAGGTTATTCCATACGATAATCTTTCTCCTCTTTTCTGCTTTGCATCGCTATTCCGAGGTAAAACCCTTACAAAACGGTAACATTCAGGCCCGACACCACACTCTTCTCCGCTGTAGCTTGTTCTCCCGCTCCGTGGGTTTAAATGCCCTCCCGCTGTCCCGCCCATGCCCCAGCCAATGGCTGTGCCGATTCTTCTGACGGACGGGCAACACAACCAGTAGAAGCCATACAGGATGAGCGCTGACGCGAGTCGTTTCAAGCTTCCCTCCCTCTGCGAGGCTGGCCGAGCAGGCGGGATTTCGAGCGGGTGGGCTGTGTTCGATAGGCTGCTCCTCATGATGGGCAGCCAAGCAGACCAATGGCCGGGCAAGGCGGGACAGCCGGCGCTCCCCGCGGCGCCGTTGGAGCGCGGCTGTGGAGCTGAGTTGGAGAGTGCCACCATGTTCCAGGGCGCTGAGGCCGAGCCGGCAAAGCCTAGCTCCAGGTAGAGTGGCGGGGGATGCTCCGGGGCGCGGGGGAAAAATCGTGCAGCGGCGCGGAGTTCTCGGCAGGGCTTTTTTCGGGCGCGGGAGGTACGGACTCCGGCTGAGAGCCGTGAGGGGGAGGAGTGGGCGGGTCGTGGATGCAGGCTCTGGCCGAGGAGAAGGGGTCTCCCCCGGAAGGGCCTCTCGGCCGCGGCGGGCGGCACCGCAGCCCCCTCCTTCCCGTAGGGCCGGCTAGAAGTCAGCGCGCGGTTGGTGCCTTCGGCGTGCCTCAGTTTACTTGTCCTGCGCCCCGGAGGCTGGCCGGGGAGTGGCCGCATTGCGCTCCCGTCGGTGCTGCCTCGGCTCGAGGCCACGCTTGGAGCACTCAGGGAGAGCCCCAGGGCCGGGTGGGGCACCCGGCCTGACCCCAGAGCTGCTGCAGGGATTCGGGATTCGGAGAAGGGCCCAGCGCTGGGGAGCACCTTCTCCCACCATGTTTCTACTCACGGGGAGCGAGGGCCGCAGCTACTCTCTGTGAAGCTCTGAGGGGGAGGATTCAGCACAAACGCCTGCAGAAGCAGATGTCGGCTTGTTTTGGCCCTACGAAGCTGAAGTATATTGCTTTGTTTGGAGGAGGGCAGATACCCTGAATACCGCAGGGCGTGATTCTCAGCGCAGTGATTCTCTCATCTGCGAGGCTGCCGCGTGCGGGAAGGAGGAAAGGTTTCGGAAATGTCTAGGAATGCTTTAAGTTTTCCCTCATTCCAGTCGCTCCAATCTGTGACCTGGTTTGAGAAGACTTTTGAGTGTGCTCTGTCCTTGATGATGTCTCTGAGAAGTGTCTGTTCCCATAGTAATTTTGAAACCACGTTTAAGTCATAAATTGGCTTTCCAGGCAGAGCACTGCAGGGTGTTGGTTAACAGCGAGCAAAGGTGCCTTCCAGCTCGCTCCCCGTTGCTGTGTGGGTGTGTTGGTGCCTGAGAGCAGGCTGGAGCCACTCAGTTCTGTGCTAGTGCCCGCAGCGGGCTTGCAGCGTGGTCTCTGAGGCGTTTCCTATATTGACTCGTATGCCATCAAGGGCAAAAGTCCGTGGTGTAAAGACACAGCTTATTCTGTTCATTCCGTGAACAAAACTTTGTTTAGTGAGAATGCAAATCTTTTTGTGGTTCTTGGTACATAGAAGTTCCTCTAATCACAGCTAAGCCTAATTCCAAATCCCTGCAGCAGCCAACACCAGATGTGGAAGTGGGGAAAAAAAGTCTTTCTAGTGTGAAAATCTTGCCTAGAAAATTATAAACAAGTATTTGCATTTTGAAAACGTCATAATGCAGGGCATTACTGTTAGAAGTAAATGATGCTAAGAAGGTTTTAAGTGAAAGCTTTCACTTGAAGTGTGTTTCTAGTGATCCTGTAAATGTGTTGTGATAGAGCAAGCAACTAGTTTGCTGAATTAGCTGCCTAGTTTTATTTTTTTAAGCTTCAACAATGACACTTTGTAATTTTTAAGGAAGTTTTGATTTTTCTAAATAAAACAGGGAACTGCATGTCTTAAGAGCTTCTAAAAGCAAAGAAGGACAGAATTATATCATTCTGCTGTTGCACGCTGTAAAGATGCATTGTGTTAACATGCTCTTGATTCATCCTCCATAGGAGCAGTTTCACAACTACTGCAAAGAGCTGACAGTGGTAAATTTAACCATCTTGGAAAAGGAACTCATGCTCCTCTGCTGCCATCGGGGCCACTGCATAGGATCTTGGAGCTTGCAGATCAAGAGCATGGCTGCATAACAGGGCTTGCTGTTTGTATGTGACTGAGCTGTGTGATGAGCCACTAGTCTCTGTTGATCCTACAGCAGGAGCAGCTCACAACCTCTGGTCTTGTTTAAGAGCCTGAACTTCCAAACCTCAACGTTGGCTTTTTGCTAGTCTCTTATGTACAATGCAGCTCTTATCTACTGTATTAGAACAGTCTGAAAACTGGTAAAACTTCAGTGTTTAACTTTCAGGCAGGATTTAAAATAAAAAGAAAACAGAGGGCATCTTGAAGTAATGGATAAGCCTTCCATAGATTGGCTGAAAGGCCTAATGAGAAAAGAGCATTCAAATTCAAGTGTGTTAGAATGTAGAGGATAAAAAAAAGATCAGAAGAACTAATTAAAGTTCTTCAAATCTGCTAGAAGAGAACACAGCAGTTAGTAGGGCCTTTTAAACTTGCAGAATAGGGCTCTTCCCAAAGGAAGAAAGACCCAATGTACCTGGCTACAAGAAACAAAAATTTGTCTATATAAACTGGCATAATACTGATGTAAAACTAAAATGATTATGAAGTATAAACTAAAGTTACTATGCAGTATACGTTAAATTGTGTATACTCTGTTGAAGCAGCTCATCTTGGCTTGCTGAGTTTAGCATGCTGTTTTCCTTTGGTAGGATTTACAGGTGAAATCTGCTTTTCTTACTTGATGTGGGGGCCTGTTTCTCTCACTACTCTAGAACTGAGTGCATGATAGTACAGAGAGGCCAGCAGTACCCTAGAGGCTACACAGCAAGAAAATAACTTTGCAGTCTCCCACGTATTTGTTCGGAGGGAACAAGTGCAAAGCCCTGTCCTCTTTATTGTTGGCATCAGCTGACAGACTTTGTTGCTGTACTTCAAGGTTATTTTTGGTGATTCCTGCAAATGACTTAGTTATCTGACTTTGTATTAATTTGAATTTTATTAACCTGGTATCACTTCAATTTGAAAATTTATGTAATACTTGGAAGGTTCCCAGCTTTTGAAGTTCTTGAAATTGGGGTAAATCCACTTTGTGTATGAAGAATCAAGACATTATTTTGCATGATGCTGGCAGAATAGGTGATTTCCACCTGGTAAGCACCATCAGTGATGGCTCTGGTTAATTTGTTCAACAGTAGGATTTTCTTATATATACTAAGCTGAAAATAAGAGGACAGTATAAGATTAATCAATTTTGGATTTATTTTGAGGAAGTTTCTGTACTGAATTATCGAGACTTTTAATCTTAAAATGGATTTTCTCTAGAATTTGTTTCTGCAATAGCTCTTAAAACCCATTGCAGGAATGAGAAGTAATTTGATTCTTATGACTGGCTATTTTTCTTAAACCAAAAAAATTCGGAATGTAGTTTTTTTGTTATTCCCTCCTATGCTTGTATGCATGTGCTAAGCAAACAGCGTGTAAATTGAATGAATCTGGGCTGTAAGAGATTCCAGCTGTATAAATAGCTTTTTACTTTCTTTCGGTCTCTTTGCTGGTATACTTAGTGTAGTTGGAATGCAACAGAGACTAAATGCAGTTTAAAAATAGCTGAAAAGAACAGGTGAAGTCAAAAATCATTTAAATTATGTGAGAGGAGCTCCATTTTAACAGACTCCTTCCCAAACTACTTTTTCAGAGTAGAGTTCCCTTTTCCTTCAGTCTCCCCACTTTAAATACTTAAATTGCCTCATGGTTTCTGGACCATTGTGAATTATTTAAATACATAATTTACCTATACAATATTTCTTTAATAGTGGCTTTAAGTCTTCTAAAATATGTGGAGAACACAAATCTATAGTCTGTTGGACACTAAATTGTAAATAAATAAGCTTTGTGTGATCTAACCTGTGCTTTGGACAAGGAGTTGTCTGCTGAAATTCTAGGTACTCATTAAGCTAAAGGTGTTTATTAAATCCACAATCATACTAAGGATTAAAATACTGAAACTGGCCTGCAAAGACAGTCCCTCTGAGGCTAGTACTGTTTATATAAACTATTCCCAGACTAAAAGAGGAACTTTTTTCTGCTTCTCAAAAGGCTTTCTGCATCTTGAGATCTGAAATGCACACAAAGCTAATTTTCTGACAGAGCAGCCAAATATTTCTACTTTTGTGAAATTAAATCTTAAACTGGAGTAGATCTTGGCACCAAGAGGAACCTCACTTTATGCTAGGCGTAGCTCACCTGTAATGACGTGCTGCTGTTATAGGCCTAGGGAGAAGGAGGGGTTGTAATAATTCACTGACATTTGAATTGTGTTCAGGTAGGGTGGGATCAAGATCTTGCAATTTATAACTGTTCTCTTGGTTTTAAAAGCAAAAGTTACTTTAGCTTCCAGATCCAGAGTTCAGATTAGTTGTATATTGAGCTACTACCTTTTTTCAGCTGTTAAGGTAATTGGTAGATGTAACTGTAAAAACTGTTTTTGATACGGAATCTCAGAATCAATAAGGTTGGAAAAGTCCTCTGAGATCATGGTGTTCAACCTTTGTCTGCTTGTCAACTAGACCAGAGCATTTAGTGCCGTGTTCAGTCGTTTTGTGACCACCTCCAGGGATGGTGACTCTACCACTGCCCCGGGCAGCCCACTCCAGTGTTTAACAACCCTTCCTGTGAAGAAATTCTTCCTGGTGTCCAGTGTGCCCTCCCCTGGCACAACTTGAGGCTGTTTCCCCTTGTCCTGTTCCTTGCTCCCTGGGGGCAGAGCCCAAACCCCTCCTGGCTGCCCGCTCCTGTCAGGGAGTTGTGCAGAGCCAGGATGTCCCCTCTGAGCCTCCCCAGCTCCCTGAGCTGCTCCTCATCAGACCCTTCCCCAGCTCCATACTGGTCTATGGATATGCTCCAGTCCCTTAAACTCTTTCTTGTTGAGAGGCTCCCACAATTTAAGGTGCCTCACCAGTGGACAGCAGAGGTTACTGTCCTGGTTGGCCATTGGCTTTCTTGCCCACCTGGGTACACCCAGCTCATGTTCAGCCACTGTCAACCAGCACCCCCAGGTCCTTTTTTTTTGCTGAACTACTTTCCATCCATATTTAGGTATTCATCTTTTTCCTATGCTTTTCCTGTTAATTTTCCAATTGATTCCTCAGATTCTACTCTCAAATAGTAGTTTGGTTCCTTTTTGGGGCAGGACTTGTAGTCTGTTGAACAAGACCTAGTCATTAACTATGGAATTACTACTGATGGATGAGCATGACTTTTGGTAAGTTTTCAAGAATTCAGATGATTTCTGTTGTAAGCTCCAATTTTTCTGTAGATCCATTTGATATCCTCTGGTGCAAAGCTTTAGTTTTAATAGATTTGCAGCTTGACCACTAAAGAATTGGCTTTTTGGTATTCTGTCTCTCCATTCTAAACTACAGCAGCCGTACATAACTGATGGTTGAGACTAGCAAATTTTTAGTAGTTGTGAAATGTCTGCCTTTATTTAAAAGTCAGTGGGCTTGAATTGTATCACAGATTCAAAGTTGATATGTGCAGTTTAGCAGAAATTCTGACTCTATAATGATTATTTTTTAAATCCTAACCATCATATGGCTTGTCTTAATCGCTGTTGTTTCTGGAACACCACAGATGATGTAGCCATTTGTGTAGATGGCAGTGTTTGGATTACTCCATGTAATCATAGATACCTAATGATGAAATTGACTGACCAGGAGGTTAGCAATACTTGTGCTGAACTTAAGAATATTAAAACATAATTATTACTCTTGAAAAGTTGTTACTTCATGGATATAGCAGAATTACCGAAAGTAAATTAAAATCAGGATAATTACGTACAAGGAGAGAATGGGAAGGGGACATCAAATATGTTGAATGCTATAAATTTTAAATGAACATTGATATCTTGTTTCTCATTCTGTAATACAGAGTATTGAAGCCCCCAGGGGGAGATGCTAGCAATCTCTTTGGGAGTACAGAAGAAGCATCTTCTTCAAGCAGGCCACACCGCATGGTATCCAATATCTTTGGAGCATCAGAACAACCTCAGAACATTCCAAAAAGAACAAACCCTCCAGGTAAAGGCTGCCCTCTCTTTCTGTGTGACTTGGCTCTGAATTGCAGCATACAGTGGTTTTGTGTTCCTAAACTGGAATGCTGGGATCTGTCTTTTTTATTGCATTTCATATACTAAGTAGGTTTGAACAACAAATCACTTCAGATTTTTGAATATTTCAGTGATCTGCATGTTCACAGACTTTTTAGCCCATCATTCAAGTCTTAATTCTTTCCAAATTGAGGTTCTAGGAAATGATGAAAGGAAACAGCTTCTGTTGTAGAGCTGCATTAGCAGTTAACTCAGTTTGAGACCCACAGATGAATTGCAACAAAGGATTTCAACTAGGCAAATATGATGAAATCCCTAGACAGCAGGGTTGTAGAAGTCCTTGAATTATATATTTTTGAAATTTTTTTAGTATAGTGTGATGAAACTAATCTAGAAAAACAGTGTTAACTGCCTTGCAGGAGGAAAAGAGAGTGGCATTTTTGAGGACTCTAGTTCTGCTCAGCCTCGTCCACGCATGAATCCACCTGGTGGGAAGACAAGCGATATCTTTGGGTCTCCTGTGTCTCCTAGCATTGTGCGAGCACACCCGAACAAACCCAAGGTATTTGTACTTCTATCGCTGTCAGATCAAGAAGGCAGCAGCTCCAGGATCCTGTCGTGCTCTGTCACATGCTGTGCTCTCCCTAAGGACAGAACTGAATATGTGTGGAGTGACTTTGAGTTAGACAGTTACTCCCAAAGTCTCTTTGATAGCTTGTTATTTTGGGTGTATCATATCTCTGCGGTTTGTTGTAAAAGTATTAATTAGACTGTGCTGTCAAAAAAAAAAAAAAAGATTAAAAGTCTTTGATCTTTCCTGTAAATGAGGTACAGCTGGAGCTCTTGACAGAGCCAAGAGGCATTTTAACTGGCTAGGGAGGAGATATTTCTCCTTATTCTAAAGTTTGGCAGATGTGATCTTGATGCAGACTTAGGAAGTTGGAGAGCTATAGTCATAAACCTTTATGAGGTCTGGCTGTGCACTTCACCTCTCTTAAATGCATGTATCTACAGTCACCTTGAAAACATTTCAGCACATTAGGCTTAAGTGATCAACAGTGAAAAAGTGAACCTGGGATCAGTGGTGTCAGGCCCAGCAGGTACTTGATTTGTGCAAGACAGACGGAAGTATCTCTTAATATAGTGTTACAGTTGTTACACATTTGAGTTTTGATCTCAAAGCTGGGATATGTAATAGTTGCTTGAAGTTAGGACCATTTCTGGGTTTGGAAAGAGCAGAATATGTTACCAGTTATTGTATTTAAGTGCCTTATATGCAGATTTACAGCCTGCTCTCTTACTCTAAGTACTGTAATTTCACACTGATAAGCCGCACCTATTTCACTGAAGAATCGAGCCAATCCCAGAAGTGCGGCTAATCACCAGATGCGGCTTATTTGTGGACAAATTCCTGCGAAATGCCAACCCGGAAGTGCGAGCTGGCCCGGCAGGGAGCTGCCATGGAGCCACGGGAGGGGTTGGGTGGGGAGCTGCTATGGAGCTGTGGCCGGAGCCACTGCCGTTTCGCGCGGTGAGGGGGTGAGCCACCGCCGCCAAGCAGGCGGGGAGCCAAGGCAGCCAGCGCCGGGGGTGGGAGTGCCGGGACCCGCAGCACGGGGAGGGCGCCTGGGGCTGCGTTTAAAGGCTTCCTGGTCTGTGAAAACTGTTTGCAAATTGAGCACCTGAGAGCAAACCCCGCAATCACGCGATTCTGTTACTAACTCATTACTTTGTTGCACATGAATCCTCGCTTAAGGAAAAAAAAAAAAGTGCGGTTTATCATCCTGTGCGGCTTATTTACGGACAAATTTCGTCGTCTTTCTGGCTACCCAGAAATGCGGCTTATAACTAGGTGCGGCTTATAAGTGTGAAATTTCTGTAAATACCAATAAGTGAGTAGCTATTATGGTGATAAATTTTTTTGGCATGTCAAATAGAAATTGAATGTTCTGTGAAACTGATGTGGTTTAGGAATGGTGTTCTCCAGTTTAGTGTTCCCACTGAAACACTCCAAAACATGCACCACTCACTCTCTCCTTCCCCTGCAGCTAGGGAGGGAAATTGGAGGTAAAAAATCATGGACAAGAACAATTTACTGGAAATAGCAATGATATAAGAAGAGAACAGCAACAAAATTAATTACAGAATGTACAAGAAGGATGAACAGCTCACACATGAGTGCTCACCATGCTCAGCCATCACTGCTGGCTAGAAGGGGCCTCTTCCCCCCACACCCTGCACATGATGTGGTACAAAATAAACTCCAGGTCCTAGCCATGCCCTCCCTGACTATTGCAAAAAATAACCCCATTACTGGCTGGAACCAGGACAGAAGCTGTTATTGTGCTGAAAACAGTCCAGTTTTTCCTGGAAGTTTAGGAAGAGAGGATCAGTCCAATTTAACTTTCTTTGGTTTTTTTCCCCTTAAATTTAAGGTGTTGGTAGAGTGCTTTCTTTTTATGCATGTTCTGAATACTATCTGGGGCCATATGAAAGGACAAGGAGGAAAAATAAGATTGGGAGCTAGGTTTTGGCAGGAGTAGTGCTGTTGGTGTAGGAGAGGGCTTTGCTTTGTTTCTCTGTACCCCTTATTGGGATGGTTGCTTTTTCTATTTAGTTACTTTTTTAGAAATGTAACTTTAATTCCCATGAATTCCTGACTAAAGAGAGGACACCATTGTGGAAATTCTTATGTCCTTAATTAGAGCATTGGAATTGTGGGAGATACTGAGATGGAGAGAAGACAGCATATTTACAAAAATCACTGTAAGTTGGGTTTCATGGGTGGGAAAACACACTTCTCTGAAGTGTGGCTGTGTATTTCCAACAGTCAATTCAGATTGTTGTGGAAATGGTCCTTAAATGTTTTGATTATTACCTGACTGTTGGGATACTTGCTGAAGACAAAATTGCTGCATACACATAGGGTCTTCAAGGGCTGCCTATATTGTAGTGTGTACCAACTTCTCCTGTGTGATAGCAGGTGCTTGACAGGAACAGCAGTTCCTGACCTTAAAATCAATGAATCCAAGGCCTGTAAAATTGAGTGTGGCAGTTAACCCACCCCTGCTGTGCTTACCAGTTTAATGATCTAATGTAGTCTCTTCATCCATGTTTCAGTAAATTGTCTGAGATATGCCCCTTACCATAACAGAAGATTTATGTCCCTACTTTTGGGGTTCTGTAGAAGGAGGGGATGAAGGGCTGCACACAGCTTGCTTTTATTTGATTGGTGATCTATAAACTTAGAAATGAAGCAAAACTTCCAGAAGGATTGTGTGACAGACTTGCTGTTTGAGAGCAGTAATACACTAAGTTTTTGATTTCTTCGCAGGATCACATTGTCTTGAAAGAAGAGGAAACACCAAAGAAGCTAGAAGGTCAGCAAGAGAAATTATTTTCTTTGTTATCTTTGGGAAGATAAGCTATGAGGCAGTTTCTTGTGCTTCTGCTTAAACACTAGCCTTAGTCTCATGTTTTTAGGGTAAATCTAATCGCTTGTCTTGGGGAAATGGTTCTCTTCCTCTTATTGAGGTGTGAATCATGATACTCTGTGTGTTTAGACTTTGCTTGATACCATTAGTGTGTATACAGACATGTATGGAATCTGTATATGGCAAAACATCAAGTTACCTCTTCTTCTGTTGCCTTCTCCTTCAAATGCCTAATTATGGCCTTCTGTAGTGGTAAATAATAAACAGCTGACTGACAAAATGTATTATTAATCAGCTAATTGTTAAAGAAGGATGGAAACCCTGCTTTCAAGCTCAGAATGAAAGGATCGATTGGTATGGTGTCTCTCTTAATTTCCTGCAACTGCCAAAATAATTCTGAAGGTGTATTGCTCACTCTTCATATCCTTGTTAGAAAGATTGCTGAATGTAGAAAGGAATTGTTGTGAAAAGTGAAATTCTTTTAGCACATGTTTCCTTCAGGAAAAATGAACAGGTAATGAGAAACCTTGGTGTGCTGTGAATGGGAGATGTGGGAAATAATGTGCACTACAGAATAGTGAGTGATCTGATGATCTAATCTGTTTTCTTTAATGCAGCTACAGAAAATATCAAACCACACCTGGAAGATGGAGGCGAGAAAAAAGCTCTGGGCAAAGAGGAACAATGCAAGGAGCCAGAACCCAAGATAGACAATCACGAGCCCCGACTAGGGCCAAGGCCACGCTCACACAACAAAGTCCTCAATCCACCAGGGGGGAAATCCAGCATTGCATTCTATTAGGGTCATCGTGTCACTGTCACTAATGGAGAAATTCTTGTTTGTGGTGGTGAGGTCAGTTTATACACTATTGCTTGTGAATAGCTTCTTAGGCAGATGGATAAGGGTTATGTAGGAGTGTGGAGGAAGGATAACCTGGTGATTTGGGGAGGAAGGGCTGGGGAGGGAATGGGTGCCTTGTGGAAGATGTGAGTATTGGCCTGCATGGGTGGGTGGCAGAGCAGGACATTAGTGTAACTTTGTGAAAAATCAATGCTACTTAGTGGTCAGTTCCTCAGACTGTTAGGTTCTTAGCTAGCTTATGGCTCAGGATGCTCTTGTGGAATCAAGCTTATCCATACAGTCAACATGTCAAACATTGTAAATGGGAAGGGGCCTGGAAGTCACACCTGAAGATTCTGAAGTACAGCAGGTAGACTGGGCTTTCCTCTAGGCAATGGGATGCAGCCTCACAGCGTGAGCTGACTTGCAGTCATGTGAATAGAAACATGTTCCACTGGAACAAGTAGTGCTACTACCAAGGTTGAGTGTCTTCAGTCATTGCTTCTTTTTTCTCCTTTCTTGCTTGCAGTACTTGATTGCTAATACAAGGACAAAACATGCTGAAAGTTTCTTTTATATCACAAATCATCATATGTTTGTAAAGATTGTGGTCCTCCCCTCCCCAAGCTTTCAGGTCTTTTGGATGCCTTTAGTAATTTGCTGATTACTGTGACTAACTCTTCACATGTGGCAATCTGACATGCTGTTTCATGTAGGTGCTTCTAGTTAAATGCTTCTATGTTTTCTGGTAAAGATGTGGACGCAAACCATAGCTTTTTGGTACTCTTTGAACAGAGGCAACTTGGAAGTTTACAGTTACTGTGGAGAATATGCTGAGGTGTCAGCCAGGTCACTCTGACTCAGCTTGTGTAGAAAGGGCTTAGCTTCTGCAGAGGTTTTCACTTGGCTCCCTGTGGATACCAGGACTGATCTCCTGTCTCCACCACACTGAATTTCCTGTTGGTACTGCCTGTGCTGAGTCTGTTAGTGAATTCTCCTGTCTGTCGTCAGCCTTACCTTTGCCTTGACTGTCTCAGATTTTTGTTAAGGTTGGGAGAACTATATGAGTTCTCCCCAGTCTAGAGCTGTAGTTGATTTTGCTGTAGATTACCTTAGCTGGAAAAGCAAAGCCAGCACAAACAGAAGGTTTGTATTACTAAAATTTATTGTAAATCATGTTTGGAAGATGTGCATATTTTGCACAGATGGTTTTGTGGGAGGTTTGTTCTCTGAATGGATTTTATGATCACATCCAGAACTTTGATGTATGAATGTTAACTCTAGGTGCTTACTGTTAAATATATTGAATACTGACGTTTTCAGTCTAATGTATCAAAACAGGAGTTGTTCAGGTACACCAAAGAACAAGTGGCCTTATTGTCTATATCCACTGCTGTTCTAGCCCACATTCCCTGGGAACTGCTGCCATTGAGATGGAATGCTAGGCCAGGTGCTAAACCTCTCTGTGATTGTAATGCTTCCTAGGCCAGTTCCTTTGTGTCAGCAGTAGTGGGTGACTGCTTTAAGACTTCCTTGCCTTTTCAAATAGTGAAACATATGGAGCAGTGCTGGGATAGAAACAGCTATGGAAAGTAGGGATTTAAATGCCTTTGTACCTTTCAGAATGGTTTGGAGCTGCCTGTTAATTTCCCCCCAGGAAAACAAGGCAGTAGTTGAAACTGCAGCTCTGGAATGAACTTAGTATGTTACATCCAAACATGTTAGCAGCTCTTCCTGAGTCTGTGCTCTCTGGCCTCTGGCTGAGTCTCAGACACATTAAGCATTTCAGTTCCTTGTTCCAATACTCAACAGGAAGCTGTCATGTAGAAAAGTCAACCAGAGGCTGCTTCCTACATTGCAGGCTTTGGTGTAGCTGATGCTATTTGCAATACAAAGCATTTGGCATCTTTTAATATCTGATGTGCATTGGCTTCAGAGCCTGTCTTTTAAAGAGCAACTTCTAACTAGGCCTTAAATTAGTTAAACTATGTTGGTTTTCTTGTATTTCTTTCTTTGGAACCTAAACAATGTTTTCAGCTCTTCAAGTAAGATTGATCTGAGCATTTCTCTGGGACAGAATGGGATTGGAAATCAAATTACATCAAAAGAACATGCAGTTATCAATAAACCTCTATATTTTGTTACTTCATTGTGTAGATGCCTGCTTTTATAAATTGGTCAGTACTGTATTTCACCATACATAGACTGGTAAACGTTATGGTCTGAAATGGGGAAAATTGTGCATATATTTTCAGGCCTTCTGTACATGGGACTGCGCTCAGGAGCTGTGACATCCTGCCCAAGGCTGCCTGTGATACTTCTTATCCCTGGGGAGGGATAGGACACTAGCAAGAGCTTAACTTAATGCCTTTTTGTGGGCAACATTCCATGATATTCTGTACCACACTGGGATTATGTTGTGTTCTTCAATATTGTAAATAGAATTAAATATTTTAACTGTTTAAGGCTATTTGTAGAAAAACATAGAAATTCCCGTTGAGCCGGGGATATTCTTTATGTGGAGAAGTCATACCCTCACGTGTTTCTAGTGAGTGCATAAAACACCCTTTGTGTGCTGGACTGCCTTGGCTGACAGAGGAGGGAACTGCAGCTAGGGACACTGCAGTTCTGGATGAGCTGGACACAGTGTCCTCTCAGCCAGGATGTTGTGTGTCTGCGACATTCATCCCTGAACTTCCAGGCTGTGATGCTCTCAGTGCCTCTTGGCCAGCCCTCACTCCTAACACTGACTTCTGTGTTTGGCCACTTACAGTTCAGAGCTCTCCTCTGAAGCATGTGTAGTTTGTGTGGGATCTGCATAGTGTGGGAATGAGGCAATGTCCTTGATAGAAAGCACATTAGCAATGAAGGATTGTCTTTCCTTTGAGCTGTAGACAACAGTAGATTGCAGTATAGCTCCACTTTGCAACTGTGTGTGTTACCTCACTGGTTTGTAGCTAAACACTTAGGATAGAGTGTTATCTGAATTGCTGTTTCAGTCTGGGAAGGAAAATGATGGTGAACTTAGCCTAGGAAGTGGATAAAGGAGAACTTGCATGCTTTCATGAGTCATGTGTGGTTCTAGGCATATCTGCTGCTTAGTCCCAAACATGTCACCATCTCTGTCCCATACAAGAGCTCATGGCTCTAGTGAATGGCCCAGCTGCAGTGTGTCATCTCTCCTGATCTCCATGTGTGCCAGTTAACCCAGTTTATGCATGTTTTTCCCTGTGAAGACTGCTGGCTACTGTGCAAAACCCTTTAAACAAGCAGTGTCTGATACTGTCCATCTGTTGCATCACACCTTGCATTGCACTCTCAGTGAGGAAGATTCATGTCCTCTCTGTTGGCATTTTAAACAGCATTACTGTGAGTTTTTTGAATAGTTTATACAGGTTAATCAGACTCGGAATATCCAAAGTACATTCTTGGGGCTTGTCTAGTGAGAGAAGATATGTAAAGTAGTGATGTGTGGAGATGATTATATAAGCACTAAATGAGTAACTGTGTAGTATGTTCCCTGGAAGGTTGTCAGAGTTGCTTATGTACAATATGATCACACTGGTGTGAGGATGTCCAAGTGTCTTGGCTACCTGGGTGATTGTGTGGTGGAGCTGGCTACTCAGCAATTTGTCCAAACCCCTATGTCTGGTTGAATGTCAGCTTGAAGCTCTGCTGAAACCATATCGCTTCTGTTTGGAAAAGGTGATGGATTAAATGTCATTGATGATGGAGTTTCTCACTGTTTCTTAAGGAGCAAAGATGAGTTACAGCTGGCAGGAGACTTGGTCCCATGTAAGCTGTTTCTGACATTACTGGTTATCAGCTGTGCAAGAAACAGATTGGGTAACAATTCATTGCTGGCCAAAAGCTGGTACCCAGAAGTCTCCCAGCAGGCTAAGCTGGCTGCCTAGGCTGTGCCCAGCCGCTCCTCCCTTTGAACATAGTTGGTGAGGGGGAAGAGGCAGATTTAAATTATTGGGCTAAATTAGCAGCCTTAATTATTTTTGTAGTTTTAGCTTGTTTCTGAGAACGAAGACAGTCTCATCTTGAATTGGCTTTCCCTTTCTTTCAAGTTCCTTATATTGCTAGCAGGACAACCTCTTCTTCCTCAAGCAGGTCAAAATATTCTCCACAGGCATCAAGAATAAAGAAATTTGCTGTACTCATCAGCTCTCCAGGTCTAGCTGCCTTCTAATTGTGGTGCCTTACCCACTGCTTTCTTCCTGCCTCCTGCATATATGGATGTTTGAAATAGCAGCTGTGCTGCCTTTGGCTTCTCCATTACTCCTCCTCAGCTGTTGCTTGAGCGTGTGCTATGTGCCATTTAAGCCAAAACCACAGACTGCTCAGTGTCCAGGTGTATCAGAAGCACAAGGGCCTGTTGAATTAACGGGAACTTGACATTATGCCAGGTTCTTCATGAAGTTCATAAAGATGATGGCTTTTTCTCCACTGTCTCCCCCCACAGACTTACATGTGTGCTCTATTGTATCAGTGTTCTACGTTCTGGCTGCTGGGAGCATGCACCTGGGCATGAAGGGCAACAGAAGTCCAACTAATTGTGAAGTGCCTGAACTAATGTCTACTTTCAGGCTTCAGTTTGTATTTTACAAGTCTCAATCCACTGTGTCTTTGGCAAGAGGAATGTTCTGCCAGAGGATATGTGCAGCTTAAATGTTAAAGCCCAAGTTGTCTAAAGCTGGGGACAGTGTAAGAAGTGGGGGTTTCAGTTACCTATAATTGTGATCAATGCAACACTACAAAAGTTAAACAAAAAAAAGCCCAGATTGTTTCCTTCCATTTCTTGCAGCATGTTGACCTCTGTGAATGCCACCCTTCCTTTTTCATTACAAGTTCAACTGAAGTATGGGAGCCTTGCAATTGCCTTTTTGAAAGCTCTGGGATCCCAGCTGCAGGTGTCCAGCAAAAATGGGGAAGACAGGCCAAAACTGAAGGTGGCTTGCTGGTCAAGGGCTCATTTCTTACTCTTACTCAGCTTTTTTAAGGAATCAGTGTGCCCAGTGGAGGTGAGCAGGTACTGTTCCAGGAAGGGTCATCATCTCCTTCTTTACTGTTACATCAGCTTCAAGCTTTGTCCATATGAAAGACAGGAGCAGCCTGTCCAGGAGAACTCTACCTGTGAGAGGCTCCAGTAGAGTCCTCCCACCCTGAAAATGGTCTTTGTGCAAGAGACCCAAAGGCCACCAGAATGTCCCCACATCTTCATATTCTGTGACAGGGCTTTTATAAGCAAGTGTGAGGATCTCAAGCCAACAGAAGTTCTCCATATTTACAGTGAACACAGGAGAGAGACAGGAATGGCCAGGAATGCTTCCCAGTGATACCCAGCAGAACAGGCAGTGATGCTTCGGTGCTACGCCAATGAGAACCTTGTTAACCATTGTCAGATTTTAAGGAAAGTATGTCACAACTCTTCTTCAACACAGAAGAGTGAGGTTTCTTTTCTAGTAATTTTGAGGTAGATTGGGGAGATGCCAAACAGGAATGGCTGGCTTTTGAGTGAGCTTCTTCCATGAAGGAGCAAGTACAGGACTTGAAGTGGTTATCCCAGTGCTTCTTACAGCATCAATCCCCTTTGAGTTTAGCTGTTGCATCACATGACATAAACTAAGAAAGATGATGGCTTCAAGCAAACCAGTCTGAAGTCAGTGCTTTTAAGCCACAGTATTAACACACAAATCAGTTCTGAATAGGTATTTTCTTCTGTTTGCAAGTCTCCAACATTAGTTTACAGCCCTGCTGCGTGTGATTTTTCATAATTACAGCTGGAAATTCATCATGGGATTTTTCCTCTGAAAAATCAGAGGAATTCAGCAGGATTTCAGCACTGAAGAGTAGTGCAGCAAGTGGAAGCCTAAGGATATTTTGAAGCCACAGTCTATCAGGAGTCTGATTTGCCAGTTGTGTTCAAATACTGATGAGGCCTTACATGGAGCACTGTGTGCAGTTTTGGCCTCCCTAGTACAGGACAGGTGTGATTTAGGGAATGCAGTGAAGGGTCACAAAGGTCATAAAGGAACTGCAGCATCTGTCACAGGAGGAGGAGTTGAGAGGGCTGGGGCTACTCAAGAAGGCTCTTCGAGATCTGACCAGTTGCTCAAGTACCTGCTGGGAGGGTGTGTGGATGAACGAGCCAGATTCTGCTCTGGACAGGAGGTAATGGGCACAAGGGAAACCACACATAAGTGCATGGATGCGCTCCTGCGAGGCGTGGTCAGACACTGGGACAGGTGGCCCAAAGAGGCTGCAGAGTCTGCATCTCATTTGTTACCAAGCAAAGACTTCAGGCTTGCAGAGCCAGTGACTTCAACCTGTGGCTGTGAAACCTGCTCAGCAGGACAACAGGGCAGCAATAATTTGCCATCCAGACCTAGGAGTGTAGCCACAACACACCCAGCTACAGTTGAGAACTCACAGCAGCAAAGGAATAAGTGATCCTCAGCCAGATGGTAGAGACAAGCGGAGGCACAGATGTGAATGCCAGGAGAGTGAAGACTGGCAGAATCAGCATGGCACAGACAACACCTCTCAGTCCAACGTGCTTCTTACTTGTAATTTAAGTCAGGTTAAGGTGCATCTTGCAGTTTGCAAGGATATAAAAGACTCCTTGTTCAGCCACAACAGATGAAATTCTGTTTGAGGGGGCTGTAGCCCCAGAAAATCAGGAACAAGTTATCAATGCGTGCTTCATGTTTTGTTACTCAAAATTAATATGCCAACTGCTGTGGAGAGAATGAGGCAGCTGTCATAACCCAAAAAAGTAAGTGGCTGCTTGCTGATTTTAACCAGAATATTTATCCTGGATAAATTTGCTAAAAATAAAATGTAGCAAATAAAATAAAGTAATTCATATTCTTGATCTGGTTATTTTGATAGAAAGTAAGTTTGAGCACAAGCATATGGGCCAGAAAGGTTTGAATGAGAGGACTTGTGAACAAGCTTGATTCCTTCTGGTTTGTAGTGCCAAGCCTTTGGTGATTTACTTTTTTTCTAATTAGTGCACACCACAGAGGTGTTGGTATTTTCAGACACTTCTGCAAGTGCAGAGTGAAACTGCAGGTTAAAACATGTGTTTCCTCTATCAGCACAGCTCACACTAGCAATATGCCATTGCCTGTCACATGGATGGAGTTTTGACATTCTCTTTTAAGAGGCTAAAAGCCTTACCAGTTCAAGGGGGTGAATGCTCAGGGGAAGGATCGTGGTTTAAAAATAATCCAGCAGCAAAGATCAGCATTTATATTGAACATCTGCATCTGAGAAATACTAAGAATTGCCCCAGAAAATTCCCTGAAGGAGACCTGGTTACAGGAAAAAAACCACTATCAAAACCAGCCTTTCAGCTTTATTAGGGACATGCAGAAATTTCATTAAACTTCCTAAAATTCTTTATAGAATTTACAGTCATTCAGCTTAATTTCAAGACCTTGTGGCTACTTAAATTTGATTTGGCTAACTGTATGGCTACTTCCCATCAGTTGTCATGCTGATGACGTTTCTTCCCTCCTGATTTCACAGTGGCCTCTTTCAAATCACTAATGCAATACTATCAAAAGAATTTTCTTTTACTGCAGGTTTTACCAATATAAAAGTTCATCCTTGTTATGTGACAGAAACTGCTGCATCATCCACAAAGGAGAACAAAGCAGCAAAACAAGTCTGTGGCAGAGCCCCAGGACAGAAACAGGAGTCTCAATTTAGATGGCCAGGTTGCTGCTTTCTTTTAAGTAAAGGCAGGCATTAAAAATGAAGTCTGCAGCTTTCAACAGATACAAAGGCTACCCTTTGTACAAACCCAGGCTGAGCAAGCCCAGCTATATTCCAGACACAGCAGAATGCAGCAGCTGCAGGGCAGAGCTGCCCCAGGCCTGATGAAGTTGATACCCCACCCAGCTCAGGAGACACCCGCTTTGCTGGTCTATCACAAAGGTGAAATGTCTCTGGGCTGTTTTTTAAATTGAGTATTTCTTCTCCCAAATCTTTCTGATCCTCCTTTGTCAGTGTTTGAAGCTTTAAATATTGTATGGATCATTTTCCTTTAAGGTAATTTTGCAGTCCTTTAGAAGCTTCTCTCATCTTTGAAGGGAAAGAAAGGTCAAAGAACCCTCCAATCTTTAGGTATTAAAGGCATGTTTCTCCACATTTCACGAGTGGAAGGAACAAGCCTATTACCCCTTTAATTCCCAGTCAGCCCAAAATTGAGTTCTGCAAGGCTCTGTTAGCTCATGTCAGTCAGTGGGTCACAGCTATAGAACAGTACCTAGTGTCTGCCACAAAGGGGAAGACTCAGTTGTAGAACAACATAATGGGGAGGACCAGGAGCCAGTAGGGAAGAGGAAGGTGCTGAATGTCCTGAATCTGCTGCAAAGACAAGATGTGCCCTTACTCCCCAGGAAAATAGCCTAGCTTCACACCAGTGTCACTTTCTGCAAGGCATTGAAGGGCATGAGATTTAAGAAGTAAAAGGAAAATGAAAGCTAGCTCATGCACCACGTAAGTGAAATTTGAGATGTCCTGACCCTAAAACATTCCTTCTTTAATACTCTAGGCAAATACCTGTCTTTGAAACCGAGACATGGATAAAGGCAGGAAATACCTCCCTGTGATGGAAAGTGAAAATCCCTTCCCTCCAATTTATTATCATTTGGAAATTAAGGGGGCTCTAGGCAAAGACATGGGTTTAAGAATAACAGTTCTTTACTGATACATCTGCAAAACAAACAAAAACAACATCAACTATGAAAATCGGCAACAAAACAGAACAAATAACACAGTTCCAGTCCCTTTATTTCAGCTGCAGACACTGTTTTCCTCCGCACAGTTCCGGTGGGAGCGGGGCAGGGCCCGTGCAGCTGCAGGAGCAGGGAAGCGCGGCAGTGGCAGCACCGTGTCCCAGCCAGGAGAAAGGATGGAGGAAAGCTCTCTGCTCACCCTTTGGATCGTGGTATCAGCGGTGTTCTCAGAGGTAGGAGGCTAGAGCGGAGCAGATTTGGCAGGGCAATGTCCGACTGCAGAGAACCTCGCTCCCCGGCGCTCGGACGGCGTGTGCTGGAAAACGAGCAGCCCCCCACACCCCCTGAACCCCCGCCCATCCCTTTGCATTGAACAGTCAAAAGCTGGAGGTGCCGCCCGGCAGGCTTCCGTAGCATCATAATGGGAAAAATTCTCCAAAGAGGAGGAGAAAGTAAGGGAACAAACCCCAACCCCCAGCAATACTGTAGAGAAAACAAAAAAGCTTTCTTATTTTTAGAAAGGTTCTGGCTGCAAGAGACTGTTTTAAGCAGGCTCTGTTAAGAATCCACTGCACATCCTTACGTGAAACACAGTGGAAAGGTACAGTACAAACAGGAATCACAACACAACACAGAAACCAGTTGAGAGTGCTGTCATGAGAAGGAAGCCATCTGATAGATCAAAGTGACATAAAAATTGCAGACCGGAGTTGCTTGTTCCTAGATGGAATGCAAGGAGGAGTTGAAGATAAGAGCTGGCAAGTGATAGTTCACAACTGCCCAGATTTCATATCCTGGATCCTGTGAGCCAGAAGGCAGTTCAGAGGGAGGCTACCAGCTAGTTCTGTGCACAAAATGCTCCTCTCAGCCACCTACAGTCAGAAAGTAACTGGCTCAGAAAGCTACTGCCATTCCGAGTGCTGCGTGAGCTCTCTGCTGAGCTCTCTGGAAGGCCCTAGGCAGGAAACTCTTGGCTGATGGTTCACAGATGCGATCTCCTCAGCGCTGCTCTGCAAATTTGCTCTGCAAATTCCCTCTCCTGGACAGGACTAGCTCTTGCTGCAGCCTTCCCTGTGTTCTGATACCTGGGATTTCCAAGCTAGAGATGGAAAAGTACCACTTTTTTTGGATTCTTGCTGGATAACACCATTGAAGCCCAGCTCCCCACTTTATCAAGTACACTGACTGTGGGGGCTGAAACAAACCCCAGCACACAGAGCAGGCTCCCGGGGAAAAACAAGAAGTGAAATTCCTCACAGTGGAGAGCACTGAATAACAAAACCCACGGCATGTAAAATTCTGAATTCGTCATGACTCCTAAGCCTGGATTCTCTTAAAACGGAGTAGGACCCTTCACCTTGCACCAGTCTATCATAATCTGTGAGCTCCCACTGAGCTCCCATGGCTGCAGGACTTCCTGAGGCCAGTGAAGCTAAAGCCACCTAAGTGTCTCAGGCAGAGCTCAGTGGCCTGTGGCTAGAATGCTCCTGACCTGCAGCAGAACTGTGCAATTAACCCAAGGTAAAAGCAAGGCAGACACTGGGAAACCTCCCAGGTCCCCAGAGCAGGGGAAGCTTGTCACAGCTGTACAGGAAGCCAGGCTGTACCTCTTCTCTTGCTGTGACCTGCTGCAATTACCACAGCTCCCTAGCTTTGAGCACAGGCAGCTCCAGAGCAGTGAGTCTGGTTATGCTGCCTATGCCAAAGCAAGTTTGGCAGTGATCATCTACTGCAAACATCCTTCTCAGGAATTCTGTACCCAGTTTGTTTTCCAAAGAGCCAAAACAACTTCTGAGATGAAGACACACTTTGTCTGATGTATTGACCCCTTCCTGGGCTGCAGGAGTCACTCTGCTGTGCTTGCAAATGCTGCCTGAGCACAAAACTAAGTGTTAGACAGGATGTGACACCCCATGCCCACCACAGCTTTCTCTCTGAGAGCTGGAATCAGAGAATACAAATCGGTTTCAACTCCTGCATAACACTTTTCTGTAATCACTGAGTGTTTGTACACAAAGAAGATCCTGAAGCAAGTTTCTCTAATATCACCATTCCAGCAGTCATATGCCATTTAACCCTTTCCTTCCACTTGAGACAGATCACATCTCACTGCACCAGAAAGAAGAGAGAAGTTCAAATCTTCTAAAATCTTCTAAAGATACAAGCCCTAGAACAGATTCACACAATGAAATGTGCAGTTCAGGTTCTGCTTCTCAGAGCAATTTAAACATGTTTCAATCAGCCATATGCAACGCATCTTCTACTAGGACCAGTACAGACACTGCTATAGAATCAGCAGATTCTGCTGCCCAAAGTACAGAATAACAACACATTTCATTCCTGTTTCTTTCACTCTGAAGTTTTTATTCCATGGGAGTAGTCCTAAATTAAGTACTGACTATCTGTGACTGCAGATGTTAAAATATGTCAAGAAAACAAAACTGTCAGGCTGACACTAGAAAGTTAGAACAGGTTTTCTGGCATCAGTGCAGAAAACACCACTCATTGCACACATAAAGCAGCAGGAAAAACTGGAAAATCATGTGCCACTTCCTGCTTACTTCACTACCTCTTTCAGGTTCTTTTAATCATTGGACAAAACAGGCTGGCCTGGGTCTAGAAAAGACCAAAGAAATTCACCTCCCCAGAGTGTCCACTGCATCCAAACTTTGTCTCAAACTGCTGAGTGAAGAAGAAATTGGGGACACTCCCAAGAAGGGAGAAAGACAGAGTCAATCCAAGTGCCAGTGCCAGCCCCTTCCCCTTGAACCAGAAGGCAGTGATAACGATTCTGCACAACTTACAGAAGAGAAAAATCCTCTCTTGTACTGACAGGCTTGACCAAGAGCATGGCACAGAAGCATCAGCTCTCTCAAGCTCATGCTGGGAGATGCTCTATACATGCAAAGAGGAGGCATGTGCCAGAGGAGGTATGTGCTAGCCTCACAGTCCAGTTAAAAATGTATGAAATCATGCAGGGGTATGGGAGGTGAACTTATCCCTCCTATAAGGCAAGCAATGATAACTTCAAAGGCAGAGAAATAACGTCAGTCCCCACTCTTCAGAGAAGGACAAACTTGTCCTTAAACATTTCAGCACATATTAAATCAAAGAGCAGTGGTCTGCCAACAACTCAAGTCCCTGGGGAAGAGTAGGTGAAGCTGAGTGGTAGGACAAGGGTCTAGAAGGCAAAAATGTATCATGACCCCTTGGTGAAATGTAAATCTTAAAATATGAAAATACATAAATGGGAATTCCTTACTAGTAAGTTGTCGCATTTTGGCTATGCAAGCAGCTAAAAAAATATAGCAACAAGTTCCTTTCATGCAATGGAGAGTAAAAAGCCCTTTATTTAAAGAAACACCACACTTATATACAACAGTTTGTGGAGTGAGCCCAGGCACAACCTGATGGGTGCAAGGAAGGTAACACCTCTTGAAAACATGTTTTTATAAATGGAACATGTCTCTCACATATCCAGCAGGTGTTTAATCATTGTTATAATTTCTTGTCCTTGAGCAGCCTGAGAACAAGGCTGCTTTCTTGGCTCTCAGCAGTATCCTAATGACAGTAAGTGACCATTCCCAGAACCAAAGAGCAGTCTTCTGGTTAACAGAATTGGGAGGAGGTATGGTGAGCCCTTCTTGAACAGCAAGCCTAAGGCAAAGATGGATGATCCCAGCACAGTGAGAAAAAACAAAACCACCAACTACAAAGAAACCAAAAATGCACAAACCTCAATAGACATACTGAAGTCAGGGCAAAGGCATTCTGTGTCAAAAAGTTAAAGAACAACCTCAGAACACACCAATAAACCTCATCTCCATTTTCAATTTTGTGAAGACTGGTCTCTTTATAAAATGATTTGGCATTCAGCAAAATAATTGTTATAAATGTCTCACCACAATTGAGCAGGTTAATCAATTGGGCAATTTATTAATTTATCGATAAGGAGCAGGCAAGCAGTGCTGGGGACACCAGGAGTCTGTGCTCCACCAACACGTCCGTCTCACCTTTGGTCACTGCCCCTTTATAGGCAGTCTTTGGTGGGGCCGTGTCATACTTAATGTGCTGGGGTACAAGTCCAAGCAAGCCAGAACATGTTGGCTAGCACTCAAGCAGCAGTGGCTACACCAGATCTGGACAAGATTTACACATGTTGTCAGGTTACACACATAACAAGCAGTAACAGCAGTAACAAGTCTGTCCATGTTCGCACAAGCCCGTGTTTTCCTTATACATAAAAAGTGGATACAATTCATGAGTGTAGTGTCAAAATAATAAAAAATACATAAAAGCAAAAAACCAACAATTCACAGCAAAATGATTTAAACAAATATAATGAAATAATTATATTTTCCTGTGGCTTATGTCCATGCTTTACTTTCTCCATGCTTTACTTTGAGTTCAGTATTCTTGTTCATATTGATCCCATGGTACATTTCCATAATCACTATGCAACATCTCACAATAAGGATGATATTATCATGGTGGGAGGTTAGAGAGGCAGAGTAAGTGGCAGGGGATTCTCAAGAGGACTCTGAGCTGTGTAAGTCTCTGACTCTGCCCTGAGCTCCATTGCAGGCTATGACCTAGAGGAGATGAGCTATTTCCTCTGCGCTTCTCTCTCCCAAGACATCTACCTCTGTGATACAGAGTGAGAGGGACTAATCCGATTTTTTATTTACGCTGCAATGTATGTTACACATGAAGCGGAAGATTCCTATAAGGGCTGTACGAGTGCTGGCAGCCCTGCCCGAGGAGGCTTCACCTGAAAGGAGTCAAGGCAGCCGAAGGTTCCATGAGCAAGCTCCGAGCCACATCCCCCTCCCCCGCACTCGCCAGTGGAACAAATGCCCGGATGCCTGGGAAGAATGCCCGGGAAATGGAGCTATGGGAGGAGCTCCAGCAGAAAAAAGCAGTTAACTGTGCCACAAAGAGAGACAGCATTCTTTGGCTTTCTTGGAGGGGGGGGCTCACCTATAGGGTCGGCTTGGCCCCCTCTCTCCCTTTTTCATCCGGGTAGTCCTGCTTCCTTGTCCGCACCTGCTTTTTGCCCTGCTTCACCCTTTCGGGGACCCAGCTCATCGCCACGGCGCCTTTGTGCTCCGCTGCCTCCGCCGCGTTTCCCGGGGGCAGGCGCGGCCGCAGCCGCAGTCCCAAGCCGCGGGGGCAGCCTGGAGCCGCCGCTGGCACCCAGCCCTTCACAAGAGGTCCTCAAGGCTCGCTGCGGCTCGCAGTTGACGCCGGAGGCATGCTGCCGCTGTGGCTTTGAAAGCCACGCCGAGCAAGCACTGGCTGTGGCTCGCAACACGCGCGCTCCGTTTGCCGAGCTGATGCTGACAGAGCGCTGGGGTTCCTACGGTAACACCGTCCCTGTCCCGTCACGTCTGTGTCAGAGAAAACTGTGCTTTCTGCTACCCTGTGTCAATTCAGGTTAAGTCAGTGGTCAAAGGACGAATTACACACGCGCACACAGAGCTGTCCCTACCCTCCATGCCTCTGGTGTTTCTACAGTGGGACCTTTTAATCATCCCTTTGAATGATTTGAATGCATTGAAAAGGCAGCCTGACTTTCCACTATAGTACAAGAATAAATTCATTGAATCCCAGAACTTAGAGCGATTTCTCAGTTTATCAATCAGGAATGCAGCCAGAATAACTACCACTGCATTTCTAGGAGAAAACCAGAACAGAAATCTGCATTTCACTGCCTGGAAGCAACTACCAAAACACTCACCACCCCCAAAGCCAGAGCAAAGAAACTCATGTTCAAGCATAGATCACATACAGCAGGTTGTACTGAGTCATCGTACTGGAGTCGTTCCCAAGCCTTCCACACACTCCAGTGTGCCATTACACCTGGTGCTGTTATGGTGAGTTCCATTGGAGCAGGTCAAGTTCTGTACAACTCACAAAGTTTTTGTGAGGTGCGGATACAGACAAAAAACTCATGTATGCCTTTAAAAATGAAGTTCTTCCCTACTAGATTTCTATTTCTCCGGCTCAGTTCCCACTTCCAGTCAGCCATTAGGGAATTTGTCTTGTCCCAGAAAGCCAGCCCTTGTCAAATGGGAGGTGACTGATCACTGGCAGAGCACAGCTTCCTTTCCCCTTCCTGTGGCAGTAGCAGCAGGAGCTCATCACGTTTAAGCACATTTCAGTCCAAAAGCTAAGCCACGAGACCGCACCATGAGCTTTATCTGATCTCTTAGTTTCTTGGCTATAGTTCACCTTGATCTGACTCCTCATTCCAGAGTATAAAATCTTAAACAACATGTAAATATGAAACTTAGTCTGTATTAATTCATAGTTCCAAAGCATCTGCTGAAGAGTAGGAAACTGGTAGACCTGGCATGATTTAATAACTGTTTTTGCTACTGTTGTGGTTTGACACTGGCTAAATGCCAGGCACCCATGAAAGTCGCTCGCTCAACCCTCCCATGCCCCAGCTGGGCAGAGGAGAGAAAAAATTAATGAAGGCTTCATGAGTTTAGATAAGGACTGGAAAAAAACACTCTAAAGGCAAAACAAGCTGAACTTAGATTGAATTTATTACTAACAAAATCAGGTGAGGATAATGAGAAGTAAAATAAGCCCTTAAAAACAACTTTTCCCCTCCAACTCCCTTCCTTCCCACTAGCAGTGCAGGGAGAAAGGACATGGGGAATTTGGTCAGTTCATCACTTGAGGTTTTCTTCCACTTCTCAGGGAGAGGAGTCCATCCTTTGTGAGACCGTGAGGTTCCTGCCACAGGAGACAGTAAGATGGAGATTCTGAACACAATCCATGGAAGCCATCCTTGAAGAAACCCTTTGAAGAGGAGGATCCACGATGGCTTGTAAATCCTGGAGCATGTTTGTCAGAAGTTGGTTTACTCAAGATTTGCCTCAAGTTCTACCTTGTAAGGATATCTGTGAGTTTAATATTGTCTCCTGGCTACTGGGCCTCTTATGTTCTGTCAAATCCCATTCATCTTAATTATTATTTGAATTTATAGATGCTCACTTGCTGTAGTACAAGCTGGCTTGTACTGGGCATTTATATTGGCCATGATGGAAAAAGCA
>VRYO01002014.1:16219168-16264392 GCA_009812075.1 Sialia sialis
TGTCTTCCCTAAGAAACCTCTAGCATGCACCACTGGGACTTTGTCTCCATCTGCTATATGCAGGGGCTCAGATTGGGCAGGGCCTGCTCAGTTGGTGGAGCCTCGGGTGTTAACTAACCAGGTGGTCTTTGCTAGATGCTGATCCCAATTTTTGAAAGATCCCTCACCCAATGCTTTCCAAGTTGTTTTTAACCACTGCCCATCATGCCTTGTGGGTCTGGTAAATAAAGATAGATACTGAGAGGTAAACGAAACAATAGGAAGGATTCCACTGACTGATATATGGAAGACAGATTTGTCTTCACAAACAAACTGTAGGTGTGCTGATAAATAAAATTGAATACTGAGAGATGAAAAGTGGGAAGTATCATAAATTCCATAAGGAATTCCACTGAGTGGCACAAGGAAAAGACGAAGAGGGGTGATACATTAGAAGGGGGTCTTAAGTATTAGGCGTTTCAGAAAGTCTGTACCTCTCAAGTACTTCAGCCAATGGGGAAAGAGAGGAAATTTGCAGCCAGGAAATTAGGATAAAAAGGAGGCTGAGTCCTCAAAAAATCTGAGAGACTCCAGGGGAAATGCCCCATGGCCTCTCCCTTATTTGAAGAAAGTTACAAGACTCCTCTGTTTACTTTTTGGACATAAACCTCTGGGGTTTGTGGATTAATTTTCTTACAATTTGAAGCCAAATCACACATTCCTTTTAAGCTTTTAAATAGGAATGCTACCAACCAGTTCAAATTCTAGACAGAGCTCAAGCTTTTAAAAAAGGTTTTATATATTGCCCTCCAGGAGCTAAAGCTTGTCAGTTACCTCTCCAGACACTGCCTTGTTGATAGAAAGCACAAGTAGTTCCTGTGGTCCATGTATTTTTAAACAAGATTAATCACTTGTAAAGAAAACCTGGTTTACCTAAATTCTTCCTCTACCACACCTCTCCTATGGTATTGTGGACCATCTTTTTTTCTGTAGAAACAGCATCTTGAATTTCAGCTCAATACAAATTAAAGGTGAATTCTAGGTACTAAAAACAATATCATATTTCCCTTGTTTGTGTGCCATCAAAGTAGAAACTTAATGGTAGGATTTCTGTCGTCCCCCTGGGAATTTTCTCTCATCTGTTGCCTTAGAGATAATAACGACGTGTACTTAAGAGAGAAAAAGAACTGCCCAAGGTGGGCTGAAGGAGTGCAGCTGGCTGCAGACTCAGCCAGGGACTTTTCTCTTGGAAAGGGCAAAGATATCTGGAGACTTTTGGCTGGGGGGTCAGGGGGCTGGGGTCGGCATTTCTCTCTCGCTCTTGGGATCGGAGGGGAATGGTCGAGCTGCTGCTACCACGGAGGAATTTGCTGCCACTGTGGAGTCCAGCCTGTTACTGCTTTCTTCGTTACCATGGGTAAGCCTCCGCTCGTAAGAGCAGCCATTGAACTGGGACTTCAGTAATACCTGATCTGACTAGAAAGGCCCCTTCCCATCTACTCAGGTGCCTCCAGGGAAAAGCTGGGATATCGAATCCTTCCCTCTTCCCGCAGGGCGTGTCTCCTGGGTGCATGTGGCAGCAGCTACGGAGAAGCCTGGCTACTGCTGCCCAGCCTGCTGCTTTCTGCTGCTTCTTCACTACAACCTAATCCAATACCCTGCGTCCACCCGAGTCCTGCAGCTCCTGCTAAGGCTGCGGAATTTTCTGCTACATTTTGTTTGCCACCATGGCTGTGCACACCTCGGCCATTCCAGGCAGCGCTCCGAGGTTCCTGCTACAGCCCATTTCTCCACCTGGAGTGGCATCGGGACTGGCTGCCCCTGTGGGTTCATAGGTAAAGTCCCTTTTCTCTCTGTCTTGCCAGCTGAGGCTCCATCACAGTGTGGCGAGGTGGCCACAGGGAGCCCTGCAGCTGCTGGGGAATCATCGCACCCATCCTGCCTGGCTGGGAGCCCCCAGCGCCCCTGGCGGCTCTGCACGGAACTGCACCGCAGGGGAAGGTGCCTGCGGTTGGGACAAGGCTGGGACTAGGTTTGTGTTTTGTTGTTTGTGGTTGCTGATGGGGTTGTTGTTTGTTTGCCTTGTTGTACATATATATATATACATATATATATATATATATATATATAAAGAACAGTTATTCCTTTTACCATATATTTGCCCGAAAGCCCTGTAATTTCAGAGTTATAATAATTTGAGGGAAGGGAGGGAAGGGAGTCACATTTTCTCTTCCAACGGAGGTTCCCACCTTCCTTGGCAGACACATGTCTTTCAGACCAAGACACCTAAAAATACTTACTCTTTCACAAAGCAACATTCCCATTCCAGCTGTCCAGGGGAAGAAATCCCAATAGTTAATTGGAGATCATATGGTTATTACAAAAGAATCCTGATTTTCCTTGCATTGTCTCAGTGTTTCTGGCAATTTCTCACTCCTTGTGCCTTTATCTACTTTAAAAGGTAAGCTCTTCAGGAAAGGGCCCTTGCAGCCATAACACAGTTGCATATCCATAATACAGTTAGTTTTTAGTGCTAAGCAAATTACAAGTTGAATTCTAGATGAACTCCCATGCCAGATGCAATAAAACCCCAAAGGAGTAGAATAAAGAAATATTTTGCTTGCCAACTTTCATCTGGAAGTGGTATTTTAACTCTTTGTCATGCATGGCAGCACCTAGCATTCCTGCCATTTCTTGACTCATCTCTAAACTTGAAGCTATTTATGAACTTATAAATAAAGGAATATATATTTTAATTTATAATTTAAGTTAAGGCAATCACTGTCTTTCAGCAGGAGCTGTAACAATATCACTGGACCTGAACCAGTATTCTGTTGTAGAAAGGGAGATGCAGGTCAGCTGATATCCCCTCCCCTCACGGATGCCTGCTAGACCTGTTAGGATTACAATCAAAGCCATGAGCTCATCAGTCTCTGTGATTCAATAGACTTTAGTTTGTGACATTGCTTTGTCCTCCCTGGAGGACACTTGCTGGCCCAAAAGTGGAGGAGAGAGATTCTTTTTTCTCTGCGATTCGGATCTGCCCCTGCACTGTTACCGCCTCCTGCTTCTGAGAACAGTGCTGAGCACCGGGACCCAGGAATAGTGAGCAGAATCTTCCCTCTCTCATCTGGGACACGGTCCTGCCGCCTTGCCTCCCTGCTCCTGCTGTGCTGCCACGGCTGTGAGGTGCCCATCTCCGTCTCACCGGGACCGTGTGGAGGAGAAGAGTGTGACTGAAAAAAGGGACTGAGTTTTGTTCTGTTTTGTCACTGATTTTTTCATAGCTGATGTTGTTCTTGTTTGTCTTGTAAATATATCAGTAAAGAACTGTTATTCCTAAACCCATACTTTTTGCCTGAGAGCCTCTTAACTTCCAAATTACAGTAAACTGGGAGGGAGGGGATTTTTCACTCTCTGTTTTAGGAAAAAGCTCCTGCCTGTTTCTGGCAATACCTGTCCCCTAAACCAGGACACCATACAAGACAGAGTGAATCAAGGCCCAACATGGGTGACTTGGATGTTAAATTTTTGAGCAGGAGTTTCTTCACAGTTTTTTCACATTTGTTTCTTTTATCTATGCACTCAGTGCCTCTAATGTGCTTGTCTGGGCCTGTTTTGTGTGGAAACATTTGAAAATCTGATGCCTCATGATCTACTGGTGATCCATCCCATAACTAATTACACCTCAGCCTCTTGTACGACGTTTCCAAGTGAACTACACCTGTTTCATTCAGTACTATTCTGTTCTATTCCGTTCCATTCTATTCCTTCCCTTTCAATTTCATTTTTTTAGAGACAAATAGGTTTTTGCTGTAAAAGCAGCTGTCTAAAAGCTGCTATGCTCTGAATCTATAGTCTATCAGCATATAGTCAGCTACAATGATGTAACATACAACAAAACAGTAATACAACTTAAAATTCTTAATTACCAGTGAGATGTGATAGTCCCATTGCAATTAGGCTTTTCTGGTTAGGGTTAAAGTTATTTTTCTTTGTGCAATATGAGGCTTTTAGAGTCATTGCTAGTCACAACTTTGAAATTGCACTCATCTTCAGAGCTCTAAGCCAAATGAACGTGTGGGGAGCCTTTTCCCAAACCAACCCCTTATTTCTCTCTCCTGGCAGGCTGGCCTCAGTACAGAGAAGAATGATTCCTGCTGTCTTCCTCCAACTCTTCAGCCCAAACTCAGCTGAGTCCAGGATGTGGCAGACTCTGACTTCTGTGATCCCTGCTGAGAGCATTGGAGGCTGCCGAGGGTGTTGGAGCTGCTGCCTGTAATGTGGTGTGCTGCTGTTGCATTGCGAAGTCTACTGATGAAATGTGGTGGTTGTGCTGCACTTTCTTTTAGAACTTGAGATGGCCAATTTGGCCCTCTTTGGCTTTCAGTTCATCCTAGACTGGACAGGTCCTTTACTGCTTTCTCTGTAGCAACTACGGCTGCCTGATCTTGGAAGTACAACTCCCGCGGCTGTGACGGGTCTCTGACGCGACTCCCAGAGCCAGTGCGTGTCCGACCCGGGCATGCGCTGGCTCCTGCTCGGTGTCCCTGTGCCTGACGCCGCAGTGTGGGGACCCAGTGCGCGGCGCTTTGTGTGCGGCGGAGGCGGGCGGGCTCCCTCCCGGCGCGCTGCGCTGCAAGGACGGCTCCCCGTCACCGCCGCCGCTCGCGGCTCCAGGGCAAGAAGCGCGGCGGCGCCGAGCCTCCCCTCAGCACGAGTAGCTCACGCCCCCGAGCCAGCAGCTCCGGGCGGTGCCGCCGCGCTCCGCCCCGACCCCTGTCCGCGGACTGTGACGCGGCGTGCGGGGCGGGGCGGGGCAGCGCCCGGTGGCGGCGGCGGCGTTGTTAGCGGGGCCGAGCGGAACGGCGCTGCGGGCTGTCGGCCGGCAGGATGCTGGAGATCCAGCTGGACGATGGCGGCGTGGGGGGGTACCCGGGAGATGATTACTGCTCGGGGTCGGTGATGTCGGAGCGGGTCTCGGGCCTCGCCAATAGCATCTACCGAGAGTTCGAGCGGCTGATCCACTGCTACGACGAGGAGGTGGTGAAGGAGCTGATGCCGCTGGTGGTGACGGTGCTGGAGAACCTAGACTCGGTACTCACCGACAACCAGGAGCACGAGGTGGAGCTGGAGCTGCTGCGGGAGGACAACGAGCAGCTGCTCACGCAGTACGAGCGGGAGAAGGCGCTGCGCAAGCAGGCCGAGGAGGTGAGCGCCGCCGCCCCGCGACCATCTTGGCCGCGGCCGCGTGGAGCCCCAATGCGGGGGAGCGGGAGGGCCGAGGGGGTGGCGGGGGCCGAGGGTGCCGCGGCTGGGACAGCTCTCAGAGGCCTTCGCTCCGTTGCCCCGATCGGCACCAATGGCGGGTCCCCGCTGCCCGCGCCCCAGCGGTGGACGTGGCTCGAGGGAGGCGGGAGGCGGTGGGGGGAGCCCCGCGGTAGCGGCCGCCGGTACCTTCTAGAAGCGGAGTGCGGGGGCGGGCCCGGGCCTGGCGAGGCGCATCTCTTCCCGCGGGAGCCCCAGGGACTTCTGCGGCCCCGACGGGCCCGGCTCGGCCCGGTCCTCTCCTCCGCGGGGCCGGGGCCACTGCGGCTGAGCTGCCCCGTGACAGTGGGAGGGAAATAAACCGAACCGAAATAGCTGCAATCTTGTGGAATTCCTGGGCAATTAAGAATTCGCTTTGCAATGTCAACAGCATCCGGAGAGGTCGGCATAATGTGTGGTGTAAAAAATAGTTTTAAAAATTTGTGCAGCCGTCCAGCATTCTCAATGTAAGCTGTTTCGTTGGAGCAGGTAATTGCCTTTAGAGTATAACATCTTATTTTTGAAAATTATTTTTATTAAAACTGTGCCTTGAGTTTTAATAATATTGTTCCCAAGTCAGCACCCGCAGTTTCCTGGAGCGTGGATGTGCTCCCGGGAGAGCTAGGGAAGGGTTGCCCAGCTGGTGGGGTTGTTTGGAAGTGGCTTGTGAGAAATCCAGCCCCTCTGATAGAGAGGAAGGAGAGTCATAAGGTTACAGGGCCTCGGATGTAGACAAGACAGAGGGGAGGTCATCTGCACTCTGACATCTTGCTGCATCTGTCTCTGCTGACATACAGAGTATCCTTTCAGCCTTGAAGGCTGGGAGCCATAGTTGCTGTTCAGCCTCTTGGAGTGATAGTCTGTGAGAATGGGATAGAGCTTTGGTGCTGAAAAAAGTCCATCTTCGCCATCTTTCTTAAAAAGTGGGGGTTTTCTATCTTCTAGATTAAGGAAGATCAGAAGATTTAAGATTCAGTTTCTTTTCCAGGAGTCAAGTTCTGATTTGATATGGGATAATTAATAAAATAAAAGAAGTGGTAATTAATGAAATAGTTGTTGAATTGGAGAATGGTGTAAAGCACATGCTAGATTTTCATAGATGTGTTCTTTTTGCTTAATAATCCCGTGCGAGAAGCTTAGTAACTCAGTGGGGAGGACACTTATGGTCCATTGATACTGAAAGCAAGAGTCCCAAGTTCTAATTATGTATTCATGGACTAATAAATTCTCGTAAAATTCTTTTCAATGCTTGTAGGGGTTGATAAATTTTTCTGAGTTCAAGAAGCTTATTTATGTTGTGTAGAGAAAGCATTTTGCAGCTTCTGAGAAATATTTTTTAAAGTGTGCTATTTATGGGAAAAAAATGGTACTGCAAATGGGGATTGGAGCAGTCCAGTTGGAATCATCTTGCATCTTTGGACTGAAGTGGATTTCTGTTCTGGTTTTACTAGATACAGGATGTGTTTTCTGGAAGCAAATGTACTGAAAGCTGTTACATTCCCTGCAAGGAAACTTGGGAACTGTGGCAATGGTTTTTTTGAAAAGTGAGATTTTAAAAAGTGCTAGTGATGATGATGAAGATACACTGCCATCCTTACAGCTCAGTATAAGTGGAGAAGTGTCTGCAAGAAGACTTGTTATCAGAAAGGAGTAGATAATGTGCTTCTTATAAGAATAAATGAGCATTCTGCTTCTACAAACCCCCTATTACAAGGTCATACATGAACTACACAGCTGCTGTTTCCCTCGGTATATAACAAAGTACATTATTTATCTGCACCTGTTTCCCATGCTCTGCTTACTCTGCAGTAAATTACATATTATGGGGGTGAAAATCTGTGTATGACAAGGAATTTGCTGTCTACCAGGTAATTGTACACAGTGAAAAACCAGAAAACCGGAAAACTTTTTTTCTTCCCAGAATATGCATTACTGCTTAACATGTGCTCATGTGTTGCTCTTCGCTGAATGTGCTCCTTGCTGCTGTTTCAACAGTGCCATAGTGACCACTTCTCCAGCAGCATCAGTTTCCTGGACTGTGCCTCAAGTCTTGGATGGGATCTTCAGTTTTGGGAAGATCCTCCCCTGGAAACAGGATTTGACCTCAGTCTTGATTCCTCTCTATGTATGAGTTCCAATTACAACAATATAATTGACACTGAGAAAATGAAAAACACATCTGTTCTCTTGCAATATCCTGTCAAAGGATCCTGAGTTGTAGTTACTTTATATTAATTTACTAAATTCAGAGTAACTGGAACCACAGGTGGGCCTTATTCTGGCATTATAATGTGCAGACCCTGGGAATGAGAAACCTGTGAAATCAAGGGCAGCTTCAGGAGCAGGCTCAACATGGTATGCTTCACCACCATGAGGTTTTTCTCGTGCTTCTTGGCAGCACTAAAGTGAAAAAATGCAGTCAACAAATTTGCAGTGCAGTATTCAAACTTAGTAGCCTGGGCACTGGGATTGTGGCACAATGCTTCGTAAAAAGTATGCTGGGTTATTTTAAGATATATTTAAAAATTCCATGAGGCTGTGCTGTTTGGTTGTTTCTTTGGGGTTTTTTGGTCCCCTACTTGGCTTCAGACTGACAGAGGGCATGGTTAGATTGGCTCTTAGGAAGAAATGGTTCACTGTGAGGGTGGGGAGGCCCTGGCACAGGTTGCCCAGGGATGCTGTGGCTGCCCATCCCTGGAAGTGTTCAAGGACAAGTTTGGATGGGGCTTGGAATGATATGGTCCAGTGGAAAGTGTCCCTGCCCACAGCAAGATGTTGGAACAAGATGGTTTTTAAGGTCCCTTCCAACCCAAACCCATTGTGTGATTCTGTGCTGCTGTTAAATCTTTATAATGAAAGAGCAGTATTTGTAGTGTCTGCTTTCAGAAGTGATTTGAATAGTACTGTTCTGAGGCCAGAACAGTACATTTGATTCCTGTGTATATTCCCTGCCCTTAGGAAGGCTTGCTGGTTAGCAAGTGTGAGTTAGCATCCACAGAACTTTGGAATTTCATCTTTGGGCATCAAATGTTTGTGCAGCATTTAGGGAGGATTGGGTGGACGCAAATAAAAAACATGAAAAGCGGGAGAGTAAATCATAAGGATTCTTGTTTTGTTATAATGGTGTTTGATGCTTTTTGTAAATATTACAGCCCGAAGATGTTCTGATGGGAAGCACACTTACAAGTTAGTGTTCCCTCTGGTTGTTTTTAGGAGGTTTAAAAGGTTGGGATGATATATTGGTTCCTCTTCAAGTTATTGAGAAATTCCCACAGCTTCAACAGGGCCAGGATTGCATAGAAAGAAATGGAAAAAGTGAAATGCCAATGGATATTTGTTTACCCAGCTGGATTCACTCAGTAACATATACTTGCAGTATGACTGCCTCTGGGAGCCTGGTTAATAAAAAAAAAGTGTAAACAAAGACCCAAACTTTGTGCCGTTTGTGTTCTCTGTTTCTCTTGCCCTGTTGCAAATTTCCAGCACCATGGAAAGTCAGAGTTTAGTGTAGAGAGCACTATGTGACTGGGGATTTTGTGTATGCTGGGGATACACTGGGTAGATTGAGTTTAGGCAGGAGAGATGCTGGAGCCAGTCTGGCTGCTCATCTGGGCCACCTGCATGCCTTAGACCAGGAGCCACGACTTTGGGCCTGTGGTCCAGCATTGTGCTGGAGGCAAAGCTCTGCTGTGTCTCTGGAGGCTCTCTTTCGCAGCGAAACTCGACTGAACATCAAGTGCCTGTTTTCTCCAAACTTTTGATGCAGCTTAGTTGTATTTGTGGGTATGCTCATGCATCTGACTAAAGTGAGTTAAATCTCTGCTGCTTCTAGTGGCTAGTGAGATGTTTCTCTGGATCCTGTATGTTGTAACTTACTGGGAAAAAATAAAGCCTGCCTGGATACCCTCGAGAGACCTCACTGGTGCCATGAAGGATGAGCAGCAGTGACATCTGGACATTAGGAACATCTTCCTTATGCAAAGCCCTGGCAGGAATCCTCCCCTTATTCTGCTGTGTTTGCTGCTCACTTCATTCTGGATTTGGGACGTTTTATGCTATCAGAGCTTGTGAGGAGCATGGAGGAGCTCAGGTTAAATGAGTTCTGATGTCAGAGCAGGTACATGGTGCTGCAGAGCCAGGAACTGGGTCAAGCCCTTGGTCCCCTGCACACAAATGCCGTCGTTTGATCTCTTCAGCACCAGGATGGGCCATCCTGCAGTGCTTTTATTCAAAATGTGGTTCTGCCCTACAAATGCTTAAGGCAATATTAATTTTTACTATCGTTGTCTCCATGTCTTTCTTTTCCAGGTGCTTAATTGATCTCTAGTTTATGTTTCTTTGATTACTTTTGGGTTGCAGAATAGACAGGTTTGAGAAAAAAAAACCAAGCCATACTTGTAGAAGAGTTAATCTTTTAACTGATTAAGTTTCCTCTGAATTAAATCAAAACAGCAGTAGCAAATCCAAGAATCCTATTAAAGGTGACCTATGTTACTGAAATAGAATTGGGCTTGTACCTTCTTTTCCTTTTTAATTTATTGTTGAGAAACCTGTGAATTATTTCCCTAATATGCATTCATTTTTATTGCTTCTAAATCCCTCATTCCTGCTTGAGTGAGGGGAGCGGTATTACATTTCCTAGGTGGAGAAATGGGAGCAGGAAAGTGCTGAAAGCTGAGCCACTGTGATGTGACGGGGATTTAGACCTTGGCTGTAATTAAAAGGGTTCATCAATAAAGCTTTAGCACAGAATGCTTCCAGCAAAATCCTATGAGGAGATGGAGATTATACCAGGAAAAGATGTTTTGTTGGAATACTTTCCATCAGCCTCCAGATGGAGCAAGTAAAACTGCTGCTTCTCAGTTCTGCTGCTGATTGTCAACATCTGTTAGGACTTCTTTTCCTTTTTTATTCATTCTGAAATTCTATTGTTGTTCTGAGAAAGGTATCAAAAATAAGTACACAGATTTACAAAGCAGATTTTTTCATAAAAAGTTCTCAGAATCTGTTGTTGGGTGAGTGACTAAGGGATAGAAATGTTTAATAGACATCTCAGGGAGAAGCACATACTTAAAAATATAAACCCTTGAACAATCTTAAAATATAATTAAAAATAAGGTAAATGTTTAGCCTTTGAGATGATTTCTTTATAGAGGAAGAAAGGTGTTGGCACTGCTGCCATTTCTAGAAAATTCCATGCAAAACAGAGTGGAAAAACCCCAAACTGTTATTATAAATTTGAGTAGGAAGAGGAATAAAATTAAAAGCTCAGTTAGAGGTTAAAGGCACTGCAGAACACTGAGTGCAGGGAAGCAAGAATTGCCTGAAGTGTCTTTGATTGTTTCTATAAATACAGTATGTAGGAATGCAAACTGAGTCATTGCTTCCACGAATTTAGTGAACAGTTGTAAAAGTTTGCAAGAATCATAAATAACGTGGCTTTTAGTCACCTGCAGAGAGGTTCCAATTTATAATGATGGCTCTAGTGTTCTTGCTAATAATTCCAGTAAAAGCAATAGGGAATGTGCAGTTTGATGGGCCTGGACCTAAGGAGGATTTGGCAAGGAGAGAAAGAGGGGTGGGGTCAGGAGCAGAGCCTTGTGAGCTCTTCACAGATTCCTGTCACTTCCTGTGGGCCCTTCTTGGCCCATAAACATTTTTAAGGCTGCATTAAAGCCTGCTTGGCTTAATTTCCTTCTCGCTGTCATGCTCAGCAGTTCCAGATCCAAGGCCTGCTCCCAACCCTAGCCGTGCTCATGTAGCTCAGCTATTGGGTTGGTGTTCTAGTCACTCAACTGATTGGTGCAAATAATGCTGTACTTCTGGCTTCCTTGGATGGAACTGTTCAGGAGTGATGTAACGAGACCAGAATTTTTGGGTTTGTAGTCCAGGCCAGGATGTGTACTGCAATTGGTGGGATAGTTTTGCAGTAGTGTGGCCTTGTGAGCCTCTTGGTAATGTTTCTGGCATAGGTATTTTTAAATATGTGACTGTGGAAATAAAATTGTCCTTCCGTGACATCAAATTAACAGGAACCAAAATTCAGCCTGGCACAAAGAAGACCAGCAGTGCTGAAGATGATAAAGTTGTACTGGTTACAGAACTCATGTTGGACTGTAGTTTATATATTTATTGCGCATTCAAGATAACAATACATTTTTAATATAAAATAGACTATACCATTTGATTAAATACCACTGTGCTACTTACAGCACTTAAAAATGCTTGTTTCTGATTTTGTAATTTAAATTCTTTCAGTTTATATTGTCTCATATTTCTGTTTTTGTGAGGAGAGGAAGGGCCATGGTAGGGCAAACCTTACTTTGCATGTAATCGTCATCGGTACCTTCTTTTCCACTTCTTTGCTATGCAGAAGTTCATAGAGTTTGAAGATGCACTGGAACAGGAGAAGAAAGAATTACAAATCCAAGTGGAACACCTTGAATTTCAGACTCGACAGCTGGAGCTGAAGACCAAAAACTATGCAGACCAGAGTAAGCAAAGCTGTGCACTACACATGCCTTCCATACACATACAGTACTTCTTTAAAAATTATCTTCATACTTTTTTTGTTTTAATGTAATTTGTGCAAACCCAAAATATCTGGTTGTCCCTTATTTTAATGTAAAATTCTGAGCTTTCTAAAGGGTGGGATGTACCCACACTAGTTCCATAGAGGCTACATTTCTTCTCTTTTGTGGTCAGTCCCTCCAGATGCAAGGTGCAAGATTTGGGCCTTTGCAACCTGGTTTTCAGCTGCTCCTTGTAGAACCTTCCATTCTTATAAAAATCGTCACATTAATTAGTTAGTTACTTAGTTTGTGTATTTGTTTTTACAAATACTTCCTTAATATGTGCAGCCATGGAAGTTCCCCAGAGGATTTGTTGGTGTTTTTTCCAGTACTTCTGCTCCTTTAGTAGGTTAGAAGAGCCAGTCCAAGAGGACAATAAATTGTTGCCAACCTAAGATATTTACAGGGCGCTAGGCTGCTGCTGAAAATGTTCCGTGGTTTTATTGCTTTTGTGGTGCAAAATTGCTGGTATTGGGAATATGCAAGTACCCAGGAACAAGGTTTGTAACAAACACCAAATCCCACAATTCCGTTTCTGTTTGTTTTATTCAGTAGGTGTAAATTAATGTCTAAAAAAAATAGGCTTTGTTTCTCAAACAGTTTATTTTTAGAGCCAGGTGTGTGTTAGCTGATAGTTGGGATCTTCTCTTGGCAGTTTCTCGACTAGAAGAACGTGAATCGGAAATGAAGAAGGAGTATAATGCTCTACATCAGCGTCACACAGAGGTAGGATATCATCTTTCTAAATTAATAAACTCTTTGTCTCTATCCGCATGACTATATAATGTAAAAGAATTTGGCTTTATGATCCTAGTGATGGCTAGAGCTTCTGATCTTTGGGAACACCTGATGGTGTAAAGAGGATGGAGCCAGGCTGTGTTCACTGGTGCCCAATGGAGACAGCTGGCACAAACTGTTGACACAGAAGGCTCACTCTGAACAAAGTAGTAAAAACTACTGCGAGATCAGTGAGCCCTGGCACAGGTTGTTCAGAGGCATGTTGGATTCTCCTTCGTTGGAGGTATTCATAAACCATCTGGACATGATCTTGTGGCAGCCTGCTGTGTGTGGCCTTATTTCAGCAGGAAGTGGGCTGATGGACTTTAGGACATTCCTTACAATCTCAGCTGTTCTGTGGTGCTGTGCATGGTGCCCTGCTACTTTAGCTCCCATTGCCAATGAGCCTCCAGGCTTGTGTTGTTTTGGGATGTGCTCTTTCAAGGCTCTTTGGTTATGAGATTCAGGTGAAGTGATTTCTGACACTATTTGCTGACAAATTTTCTATCAGATTAGACCATTCACTTTACATCATCAGCTTAGAAGGCAGCAGTAAAGACAAGGAAGTGTGCAAAAAAAGCCAGGGAATTGGAAATGTATGCCATAGAAAATTAAACAAAAGCAGAAAATGAGCCTTTCCTTCTCATCTGTCTGCCTCATGGACTTTTCTCTATCACAGATGATCCAGACCTATGTGGAACACATTGAGCGATCTAAGATGCAGCAAGTTGGGGGAAATAACCAAACTGAGGGCAGTGTACCTGGGAGAAGGTAGGGCCATGACCTCTCCATGTAACATGTGTCACCTGGGAACTTACACACTGAGTGTGTGTGTGTTTGAGAGAGAAAACAGAGCAGGACCTTCCCCTGGGGACACAGATTGTAGCTGAAGCTCTGTTTTAATGGGTTCTGGGTGAGTTGTGGATACTTGATGGTGAGGAGCTTTTGATGTTATTTTACGAAGGTGAGGCTTTATCATGCTGCTAATAATGGGGCCTCTGGAAAACATTTATATTCTTACATAATGTGTAAGAGTTTATCTATAGAATGGATAGAGATGTCAAATAAAGTGTTTGTCTGTTGTACGTGTTTTTGTATGTGAAATAGGCAGCAAAACCATAGCTATTAAATGCATTAGCCGTTATAGAATTTTTTCACCCGTTGTTCTTTCAGAGGAAGCTTTCTGTCAGTCACCAAAAGTCGTACTCATGTATGTCCAAGAAATGGATTTTCTTCCCTTTCTGCAGTGTTTGGATTCTGACTAGAAATAGATTATCTAAAATACAGGAGTCAATTGAGAAAAACAAAAAAAGCTAGATGTCAGCTTTCTTAGGCAGAAGAGACAGGCATGAGTGGTATAGAAAGTTAAAAGAACCAGTAGTTTGTAGGGGCTCATCTATTCATAAAATGTCCCTTACCAGATTATTTTTCTTCCTTCTCTTCTATCCCTCACAGTCTGGAAATACAGCGTAAGCTCCCAGAACATGATCTGATCCTAGTGTTAGAGATGGAATAGGATTAAGTGTGTTAGACTTGTTTCTCTCCCAGTTACTCTTCTGGAAGGAGGAATATATCTATGGAAGTGCTTACACAGTAAAATCTTAAAGTCCCGTACGCAAAAGCAAACTTAGGGCGTCTCTCTTTTAAAGGGTGGGTCCTGTGTGCAACTGCCAACTTTGAGTCATACAGTCATAGAATGTCCTGAGTTGAAAGGGAGCCACAAGGATCATGGAAGTCTACCTCCTGAACTGGACTGCATAGTAGAAACAGTTTTTAGTTTCTTCCTTTCTTAAAAGCTTTTCCTTCCCTGACTCTCAAATAAACTGATATTAATTATGGCTTTATGTTAACATTCCATGAAAGAGCTGCCCAGTGAAAAGTGTTGCTGATTGTGTCTACAAAACTGCTAGTCTTAATGGTGAAGGGCAAAATTTTCATCAAGCATTACCTTTTCATGTCAGCGAAGTTAGTCTTTTACCCTTTAAGTGTGGCATATTGCTGATGTCCTTGGAGAGAAACTCCGTGTGTCTGTGAAAAGCCCATGAGGCAACTGTGATCCAAGAGTATAGGAGCTACCCGTGGGAAATGGGAGTTTTTCCTGACTTTCCAGCTTTGTGCTGTTTGTGTGTGTGCGTGTGTAGCTCTCTGTTCGTTGTGCTTGTGCACAAGCACTAAGGACAGATGTGTTTTGATGTCATTGCACAGCTGGAGGGAGGAGCACCAGTTTTTGTGGATCTTAGTGCACTGGGTGGGGGGACAGGCATAATTTCTCATGACCTATGAAACAAATTTGGGTGCATTTATTTAAAATAAAGGGGACTAGGGAGAAGCTTGTGCTGCAACTTTTGTGGGGGTGGTGTGTATCAATGGCCTTCCAAGAGTTTGTACCCACTTTCACGTGGCATGGGTTGCAGTGCATGAGTGTACCTTGTGTCTGTGGTAGGTTGCATGTTTGCATGATATTTGCTCTCTAATGGTTGTTCTTTTTGTCTTGCTTTTTGTGGGATTGCTGCTGTTTGGCTGTTATGTTTGTCACTGCAGTCATCGCCAGTCCTGGAGGAAAAGGTAAATCCTATTGCTGCATCTGAACTGTTTTAATCCAGGTGTTGGAGGTTGCTGTGGAGTGGTGACAGTGGGATGCTTGGAATGTATCGTACTCTTGTATTTGCTCTCTGTCTACTGGCACCTGTGCTGGACTTGCTGGTTCAGGAGTGCAGAGGAGACCATGCAGCTGGGATAATACAGCAGGGAGAAGCTTGTGCATGCAAATGCAGAGGACACACAAGTTTGGATCAGATATCTGGGATGGGATATTTACACTTCTCATCCCTTAATGTTTTAGTAAATCATAGAATCGTGGACCCGTAGAATCATAGAATATCCTGAGTTGGGGCCCATAAAGATTATCAAATCCAGCTCTTGTCCCTGCACAGACACCCAGACAATCCCATCCTGTTCCTGAGAGTGTTGTCCAAACACTCCTGGACCTCTGGCAGCCTTGGGGCTGTGACCATTCCCTGGGGAGCCTGTTCAGTGTCCAGTGCCCTTTGGAGGAAGAACCTTTTCCTGAAATCCAGCCTAAAACTCCACTGTCACAGTTTGATGCAATTCCCTCAGGTTCCAAGAAATTTCTTCTCTCTTATTTTACTCTGGCGAACAAGCCATGCCTGATTTTGAGTAGACTACAACAAATGTCTGTAGGCTTCCAGAGGCACTTTTGGTTGATAGTTGGGCAGGGGTGCTGTGCCCACAGCCTTCAAAGAGACTAGTTCTCTTTAAATGCTGTTTAACAAACGGTAGTTTTGTTTTGTAAACTTCAGGATGTTGCTTGTAGAACATTTTAATCCCAGGGTTTGGCTACAGCAAACCTTTCATGGAAAGCTTGTTTACCTTGTAACTCCGGCTGGTACTAACAAGTGTTAAGACTCACCCTAGCTGAGTTCTGGAAAGATTTGAGTATATGAGGGCAACTGCAACACTCAAAATTTAGACCACCCTGAGGATACTTTAAATTTACTTGCATTTAAATTAGGTAGCCAACTCCAGGACTGCAAAACTGGAGTTAGCTCTTCTGGGGTGTTTGCTCTTTCCCCTTTCCTGGGAGATTTTGAAGAGGCTTGAAGGTGTTTCCAAAGAAACTCAGCAAGGAAATTTTGTAATAGTCTACGCTAAAATTCTTTTCCTGAAGATTGTACCGCTTCTGATGCTACAGACTCTGTACCTCTGTCTCTTTAACAGGGGCTGTGAAATTTGCACATTCCCTTTCCATTCCGTGGCTCCTGTATTTCCTTGTGTGTTAAGTGTGTATGTGTTTGCGTATCAACAAAAAAGAAAAAGGGAAAGTATAATTTGATGTCTCTCAGCATTCTTTTGGGGCAGCTTTTATGTCTCTGTTCTCATTGAATTATGTCAGATCATTCCAGCATAGTTGCTTAGATATTCTGGCTGCACCACTGGTTTGATGAGGACTGTTCTGCTGTTATAGGAAACTTTCTCCTGCTCCATACACCTGTGAAAGCAAGGCTCTCTTGAAACTAGTATTCTGGAAAGATACAAAAATAATGGTTAAAGCATTTCAAAATGTTTAAAATTTTGTTTTCTCCATAAAAAGAGGTTTTTTTGGTTTTTTTTTTTTTAAAGTAGACTCTTGGGACCCTTAGGTTATTTCTTAAACTGTAAAACTAGGAATTTTCTGATTGTGGCTTGAAGTGGCTCTGAGTTTTAGTTTTGAATCCTTTCATAATGTCTTACACATAATTAACTCTACTTTCTATGGTGCTTGTATCAGTGCCAGGGTGAAGATTTCCTAGGAGGGGAAACATTTTCCTAGTGTGTTATTTATAAACTTTTGTAGAAACTCGAATCCCAGCTGTTAGAAACTTACAGGGTCTTGGAATGATAGCAGTGGGATAAAGAGAGGCAGAGGTATTGTCCTGTGGCATCGAGACCTACTTAGGAGGCAGGTGTAAGTGGCAGGTTACAGGCATAAGTTGATATTTAGACAAACAGGGGTGGAATGTTTTCACTAAACCTTCAGCAATTATTTAAGTCACAAGCAGCAAGATGCCTTTGATAGTGGAAAGGAAAAGCTGCAAGGAAACTGATAGTTGCTATCACATAGGAGTCTGGTTTGAGTCTGTGGTTGGAAAAGACCTCCAAGATCATCAAGTCTGACCTTCAACTGGATACCCTCATGCCCACTAAATCATATCACAAAGTGCCACATCCACACACCTTTTGAGTGCTTCCAGTGATTCTGAGTCCACCACTGCCCTGGGCAGCATGTTTCCATGCTTAACCACTCTGTAAGTGAAAAAAATTTCTGCAATATCCAACCTGAACCTACCATGGTGCAATTTGAGGACGTTTCCTCTTGTCCTATTGCTTGTGAGAAGGTTAATGATGTTTTATCAGTAATCTGTGTTCCTCCAAAATCCAGTTACATGCCTCCTTTCTAAGACAGTTTGTGTCTGAAACTTCCATGTACAAGTCTAATATCTTCAGGAGAGGATTTTTAAAGCAGATTCCTAGGAAAAGTGCATTCGAAGCAGGTCACACTGGAAACACCTTTCTGCCCCATCCTGCCTATCCAGGACAGGCCACAGTTGCTTATTTGAGTTAGGCACTGATGCAGCACTGCAGCATGCTGCGGTGGCTGGGCAGTGCAGAGAGTGAGAAGGTTGGGTATTGTGTTTTTTCTCAGCAAACGCTGTCTCCTCTGCTGGACAGAGGAGAAAGAGCTGGCTGGTGTACCATCCCCTGTGTTAGTGTGTTTGCTCTGTGCCAGGGGCCCTGTAGCAGTTGTTTGCCATGGTCACAGGTGAGGTGGCTGTGCTTGTTTCCCAGCCTGGGCATGACACCCAGTGCTGATGATCATTACAGAAATGCACATGGAGGTCTGCTGCTACTAAGAGTGTGCTACAGAAGGGCAGGTTTCATCACACCCCCATGATTAAGCAGAAACCCTGCAGGAGTAGGTGAAGTTCAACTGAATCCAAGTGTGGGTGCACATCATACAGAGAATCAATTTAGTTTAGCTCTGCAGGGACTGGAGTCAATTAGAGATAACCTGAACCATTTGCTGGGTTTGGCAAGCTGCTGCCACAGCCTTTCCACCTCCACTGCTTGCTCTAGATTTTCTCGCCCTGAAGCTTGGTCTCAAAATCTGTGCCAGCTTTTATGTTCAGCGTCAAACCCGAAGCTAGTGAGTCACTGCAGTTGCCAGAAAGGAGAAGATGAACAGAACAGACTTAGGCACCTAGCAATATGCACAATGCATTCATTTATATATTTGTTTAGTTTCTGAGTTGGAAGTGCATTGTAATATGAGTATGGAGCAAGGTCAAAGAGTACAAATACTCTCCTGCTTAAAATTGGAAGTGATCCAACTCCTCTGGTTCCTGTTGTTAAAACTCACCAGATTTGGGGTGGAACATCATAAATTTCATGTAGATGACACTTAAAAGCCTTATTCCTCACTCTGTGATGACATCTCTAGAAGCTATGGAGCTTTTCTTTTTTTTTTTTTTTTTTTCTGTGAGGATTGTTAGCCATGGCTTATTTTCCTCCAATACCTTTGTTTCTCGGAAGAAACACTGACATAAATTGCCAGGTGGTTCCCTGCACTGTCATGTTCCTTCAAATTTCTCATACTGATTGAGCAGTCGGTTGTACCTGTTATGGCCACTGACTCCCTCCCTCTTAGAGTTACCTCAGGAGGAAGTAATTCTCTAGCAGTAACACCATGGGACTAATCAGCCAGTGCCAAGGAAGTGTGGGAGTTGGGAGTTCAGACAGCTGCCGTGTGAGGATAACAGTTGCAGTCCAATTTCTATTACCTAGTATTTCACATACACTATTGTACTGCTTGTTTTCTGTCAGAACCTTGTACACAGCTAACATGTTTTCCTCTCTCTCCCTGTTTGTATCTTTAGCAGGAAGGAACGTCCCAACTCCCTGAATGTCTTCCCCCTCGCTGATGGCATGGTACGTGGGCAGATAGGGGCCAAGATCATCCCAACACTGGACCACTGGCGCCCGAGTGACCTCGGCCAGCTGCAGTCCAACTCCAGCTACAAGGTTTTCTAGACCACAGAGCAAGGATTTCCCACTCTCTCGCTGTTGATAACATCTCACATTTTCATAAGCTAGAGATGATCTGTGTCCGTAACCCTTTGCAGCCTCTCCCTATGTGTTTGCTCCCATAATAGCTGTGCTGGAGGTAGGAGGATATTATTCTGCAGATCTGGCATATGGTGCAGTAAAGATTTGACACAGCTCCTCATTCTGCTTTGTCTCAGGGATAATCTCCTTTACTTAGCTGGCCCCAAGCTGAGAGAGATGCGTGTGGAGGCAGTTAGGGATTGAGTGAAGAGAAATCCTTCACTTCTTAATAGCTTATATGGGAGAAGATATGATGGAACCTGTCCCTTCTCTCCACTTTGATAAGGGCAATGGTTCTACAGCTCAAGTGGGGCCAGGCATTGGGTTGCAGTTGCTCTTAAGTGTTTGTCATTTTTGACTAATCTCCTGGCCTTCCTATCTTCACTAGAAAGGGTTCCTTCTTATCCTGTCTGGATGCCGAAGTCTTGCACTGCGCTTGAAAGTCTTATATTCCTCCTATGTCTCATTACTGCTCTAGACTTGCACTACCTAACTTCAGTACAACTGTCACTGTTACTGCTCTGCCTTCTGCACCAGGTCTTCCAAAATCCTCCCAGCATTGCAGCTGCACTGGAGCAGCTCATGGTGCTGCCTGATGCATCATGTGCTTTGCTCTGCTATTCAGGGGTCTCTGCTCCACTATTTGGAGATTGGTCTGAGCTCCAAGGCCTAAGTGGTGTGCTCTGGGCTGACAGCTCACTGCAGCTGTTAATAGATCAGGCTATGCATGGTGACCCACATTTCCCATGAGCTGTATGTGTAGACTTTGCTAAGTCTGTGCTCAGGATCCCACTAAATTCTTCTCTTTAAATGATTTTCCACAAATGCCTGGTGACAGGTCTGAGAGCCACTGGTTTCTCTGCTGAGCATAGCCCAGTGTCCACTGGTATCTCACAGAGCTTCTGCTCTACTTCAAGAGTGTCTGATTAAACTTACTTTCACTCTGCTTGGAATCTGTAGAACATCAGCTGTTTTATGTGTCACATATTAGGACTGGTCTCCTTTTGAAAAGTTGTGAATTGCTGATCCTGTAAACTACATTGAGGCAGTAAATGCAAAAAGGAGATAAAAAAAGAAGAAATTCCCAGCTTGTTGTACTCATTCTGCATGTCTCCAGATACCATGAATGGGCTTTCACATGAGGCCTTTTTGATGCATAGACAAATTCACAATTTACTCAGAAAACTAAGCAGCAAGTTAATTTTTTTAACGCTACATCTGTAAAGCAGCCAGGCCTAGCACAGCACAAATGTCAGCACTTTGTCACCTCCCTGCCACTGTGGAATTTGGAAATCCAAAATATCTTTGCTTAGAATGGAGGGCTGGAATCCAGTCCTTACTGTAGTGTTAGAGGCACAGAATTTTGGGAAATGTAGCAACTTGCAGAATGCCATTCAGAACCTACAGTTGTTTCTGGAAAGCCCTGCCTGGAATTAGGGAATAGCAGTGCCATGGTACAATAATTTAATAATGGATGGTGGAAAGGAGTGAATGTATTTCCTTTGTACTAGTGCTGTGCCAGCATAACCAAAATGTACAGAGCCCAGCCCACCTCTCAAATCAGTTATTCCTCAGGCTCTCCAGGCAGTGCTGCACACCTTGGTGTGAACAGACCTTCCAGTGTTCAGGCTGGGCAGTGGGGGTTAGATTTTAGAGAAGAGCTGGGTGGACACTGTGGTTAGACCCCCTCTTCCACAGCCTTGCTAAGGTCTAATTCTTTAGATGGTCCCACTGCGAACTTGCAAAAGAAGTAACCCAGCATCTGTATTGCAGGGGAAAGCAGCAGCTACTGAGATAAATAGTTCAGGTAATAGAGGTTATTCTGCCTTGGGCAGGGAAGACACCCTGCACAGGAGTTGGAGCTAGGTGGTTCTTAAGATCCTTTCCAACCCAAACTGTTCTATGATTACTGACTGGATCTCTTAGTTATTTGGTGGTGATGGTATCAGGCCAAAAAAATCTGGTTCCAGGAAAGCTCTGTGCAGAACTAGCAGTGTGCTGCTTCAAATGTATCCTGCTGGGTTTCATGCTGGTGCTCATTAGGGAGACTCAGAGTGGAATGCTGTGATAAAGGTGGCTAGATGGTATAGTGGACCTAAGGAGCTTGTGCTGTGGGAGACTTGGATGGGTAGTCTATTATGGAGAATTTCCTGAGTTTGGAGAAAAGTAGTGAATAATTAAAGGATGTGATTAACTGACTTGCTAGTTTGGAATGGAGATTTTCCTCCTACAAACTTCTTGCACACTTTGACTGAAATGCTATCTCTTAAATCTTCTGCATGACTGACTTCTCACAGATGTGGCTTATGCCTCCCTTGCCTGTTCTTCAGAGCTCTGATATTTTGCTGACGTCACTCATACACGACTCACCTTCCCAGTATGTACCTGACTATTCTCACTAGTTTTCCTTCATGGGACCATGCTGTACTTACATTTTAAATGTCCTTGTTTACTTTTTATTACTATTTTAGTTGCTGTCATTATTTTATTTTTGCGTTCAGTTGCATTTATTTTATACAATGTTTTGGAGATTAAAGTTCTTAACGTTTTTGTTTTTATGTACTATGCTTTCAGTGTTATAACCATACAGTTATGGCTTCTCATGGTGACATATGACTGCTATGAATATTGGGCCTTTACACAATGCATTTTGGAGGTCACTACTACACAGTTGATGTTTAGGAGGTTGACAGGTATGGCTGTAGGTAAGTGGTGGCTGTGGAGATTCTTCTTTGGGTGAGCTATGGGTTTTGGAGAATGCCTCCTGTGCTGGAGAGAAGAGCTATACTCTTAGTGCAGTATTCAGTGTTAACAGAGCACTCAGACAGTAGTAGGAATATACCAGCTTCTGGGCTGTGAAGAGGAGCACATTGGTAGTATATACATTTGGGAGGAATTTCTCCAATGCAGAGTGGAACGTTTATAAAGGATGTTTTCTAGGTAAATACAAAACTCACATCTATAACCGAAAAGTAGTGAAAGACCAGGATAATTACTTATTCATGTGTTCAGGGTAAGGGGCAGGTTATGTCAATAAACAAGAAGTTACAGGATATTGCTGGTACAAGTATCACCCTATAGGTACTGATGATCCAGGGCTTTTGAATGACATCTGATTCATAAGAACAAGAAATGACAAGTGGAGTGGACCTACCTGGGTATCTCTTACATGGCTAAGATGCTTCTCAACTTTGGTTATTCTCATAGACTTGGATTCGGTCAAAGAACATCCCTGAATTCTCTCATCCAATAGTAGTTTTGTTTGAAGAAAGAGTTTTTATGGTAGGACTTCACATTTTATACTCTTTGCCCCTTTGTACATCTGAAAGCACAGAAGACAAACTGCAGTTGAGGTAGTCCAAAGCTTATTGGAGCCCATTTATTATCAAAAATCCTATTTGATTTTTTTTTTTCTTTATATACTAGGAAAGTAGCTCCTAAACCAGTAATATGAAGTAGAAGTGTGAAATGGGGTTTTTCACATGTAGCAGCCTAAGTGCAAAGTTCTCATCTCAGTCTTGATGCTAAAACCAGCATATGTGTAGGGAGATGGTTTGGATATTCATGTGGGAATGTGGGTGCTGTTTGGACTGACAATGTGGAAAATATACAAAACATGGATGGCATTTAATGGCAGTGCCTTTTCTAAAGAACTGAGTTTCCACTATAACTGCGTAGATGCAGTGTAAACCCTTTGACTTCCATGGTGCAGTGTGCAGCAGAGCATTCGAAGATTAGCATACAGAGGCCAGTCTAATTAAAGGAAAATCTTAATCAAATTCCAGATTTAACAAAAATAAGGCTGCAAAGGGTTAAGTCATCATTTCTTTTCAGTCTTCTCATTCATCCCATATTGGATTTTTTGTCATGTTGTTAAGCTGTAATTAGAACAAGAGAATGAGACTTCCAGATGAGCTAAGTGAAACCATATGTTATCTGCAAGATTGGGAGGCTCAGAACAGCCTCTGAGCCAAACTAGGCTCTCTCTTAGTGCAGAAGGTGAGAGGCCAGTGGTGAATATGAAAGCTGGGTCTGGAATGCAGATGCCGAATGACACTGCACCCAGTTGTGACTCACTGTTGTATATAACTCAGCATTAATTATGTCACCTCCCTGTAGGCAGGAATTAGAGCGGGCTGCCCTTAAGACTGGGGAGATCTCATTTGGGTCTGAGAGAGGTCACTGCGCTGATCGGGGCATTCCTTGTCTGACTGAAGTAGTGCTGCTTTAATTGACAGACCAGTCACAGTGTAAAACTCTGACAAAGCCTTGAAGCCTCCCTGTTACTGAAGGGGTGATGGCACAAGAAGTGGGGCTGTAATGTCTGTTATGATCAAGGGCCATTTTGCATATTCCATACTGAGAATCCATCTCCTGTGTTAATTTCTCACCTTCCTGAATTCTTGGGCATTGTCATCATGCCATTTGGAAGTAGGAGACCACACCTGTTTCTGCTGTGTTCTCAAGCTGGACCCCTGCCAGCCTAGCTCTGCATGAGGTGATTTGGGGGCATAGGTCTCCTGCCTCAGACAAACCAGGGTTCAGTGTCCACTCTGCTTCCGCAGCTTACGGGCAAAACCAGTTTAGTCTGCTGTTGCCTCATCCAGGTGTGTTGGTAGCTTACAGTAATGACATCTGCCAAGACTTCTAAGAGGCCAGTTCAGATATCCAAGCAATATCCATGTTGCCTTCCAGCCTTGGGAAACACTGGCCTAGTTTGCTGCAAGTGCCAAAGCCCTTCAGCTTTCACTGTAGTCAGTATGAGCTATGGGTGCTTTTCACCTGTGATAAGGTCACCTTTCTTGAGATCACATACCAGTATGATTTGTGAAGACTAGTATTCAGTAGTGAAGGAGGAAGGTTCTCAGCCCTTTCCGCAGGTGGGATATGCTTGAGTTCAGCATGAGAACTCACTGCTTCACTGTGGTGGTGTCACCAGCAAACAATGGGACATGTAACTGGTACAGTGAGCAAGAACCATGCTCATAATGCTTTAAGGCAGCCATACACCAGCAAGTGGGACTTACTGAAATATATAATTGTGCTTTTGCCTTTCTGTTCTGCTGCCCTGGAATTGCAACAGTGCCCCCAAGACGAAATGTCTGAATCTGGGCAGTCCTCAGCAGCTGCCACACCGAGCACCACGGGAACCAAGTCCAACACTCCCACATCATCTGTACCCTCTGCCGCTGTCACCCCTCTGAATGAGAGCATCCAGCCCATCAGCGAGTATACCAATGGCACCACCAAGAGCAATAAGAGGGCACGAGAAAAGCGGAACAGCCGGAACATGGAAGTCCAGGTCACTCAGGAGATGAGGAATGTCAGCATAGGTATGGCAGCTGGAGCTCAGGTACTTGGTCACTAACAAAATTGATTTCTCTGTGCTTATGTCTCTCTGTTACAGGGAGAGGCTGGGAGACTCTACTGTAAGTATAGAATTTGAGGAAGCCTGACTTGGAAGGTACATGAATGAGACAAGGTTAATTGGATGTTAGCAGTTTTCTGTGTAGCAAGTTTTTGAAAACATAAAATCATGTGAGTAATTTCACAAATTCACAGGATGGGAGCAGGTTACTGAGTTCAGTTCCCTGCAGTGACATGCATTCATGTCATGGTAGCTCTTTCATGAGCACTTAAATCATGTCTTATGCTGAGCTTTTGGGAAGCTATTTCTGAACCTCATCAATATGACAGTTAAAAACTTATATTTGCTTTTCTCTCTGGATTTATTTATAGGTATTTTATATCCTGTTGTTCAAATGCCGAATCTGTCAGTGAGATGAAGTAATTATTTTCTCTCTGTGGTCTTTTCCGGCACTCTGATTTGCTTAAAACAATTGTATCCAGCTGTTTTCCCAGCTAAATGAACTAATTTCTTTTAGCATCTTTCTCATATAAGAATGCTCTCAAATCTGAGGGAGCTGTCACAGTTATTTTCTCTCTGTTTTCCAGAGCCCTTTATTAATTTGAATTAATGACTTCTTGTCAAGAAAGCCACCATCTAAGCTTTAGCACCAGGCTGTTAAATAAATAAATTATGTAATAGCGTGATAAAAAGCCTTTAGCTGTGCCCTTGTAGTGACTGAGCAGATCTACCCTGGATTGTGTGATTTGCCCTGGCAATCAGAAGTGAGAAGTGATCTGTTTTACAGATCATAAACCTAAAATACAGAAGAACTGTTAGATTTATTAAAGGTCATTAGGATAATCTGCATGAGCACAGGGGTAATTATAGGGCTCTGAGGCCTGCATCTGAACCAGCTGGTGATTTTTTTACCCAGGTTATGCCTTGGGAAGCAGAAGTTACAGCTAAGTTATTACTGTAGCAGAAATTCCTCTGCTAATGTTCACAAGCTGGTTCCTAAAAAAGACCATAAATCAGCATGTAACCTCTTTTGCTGTTGCACTGAATGAAAACTGCAATGACGGAGTCCCAGTCTCTGTTTTCATGAGGGAGTCCTCAGGGTCACAGATGTCCATCTGTTGGAGACTAGGATAGTTGTCCATGGAAGCATGTGAGTTCTGCACAGCCTGCTCTTAGATTGTGGTCTGGCTGTGATCCTGGCCGAGGCAAGACCATGAGACACTTGTACAGGCAAAGCTAAGCATGGATGTCAGTAGTTTGAATGCCCTGTAAATACCCTGATTTTTATAGTTGCTGTTTTACAAGCTCATTTACAATCAACATTTTTTCTTGGGTCAAAGTCATCTCTTTTTTGTGTGTGTGCAATTGTGAAGTAGAAACATTTTTTTTCTCATTTTCTTAGTGGAAGTGTGATATTGTGGAATTTGCTTAAGGCAGATTGTTACGGCTTCCTTATGTGCTCTGCATATTCAACCTTGTAGCTATTTCTCACCTCTAATGTGAAATCAATTCTCCATACTTAGAAGTAATGCACATACTTGAATTTTAATAATGTATTTTATGCATCTGTAATTAAAATGTCTGTCAGTGATGCATGTGCCTTAGAGCTGGGCTACCAAAAATGGTGCTCAGAGGTATTTGCAGAAAAGCTTCCCAGCTTGATAAAGGTGAGAAAGGCTGTGTTTGTGTTAGACGCACTGGGTGTGGATGCCTGCTTTGGCAACAGATCCACATCGCACTTTGTCTTTCAGCCTGGGTTTGCTGCCAGCTAGTGCACATTGTGAGCCTGAAAGAAATTAACACTTCTGTTGGCATGGACCTTGTATATTTGGCTATTGAGATCTCTGGAAAGGTCAAAAATGTCACATCTAAGTACATTGAGGGACTAATGTAATTCACAAATTAGGTTGTTAATCCTTCAAAAATTCCTTCTGTAAACTGACACTGTGTTCATATTGCTTGTTCAGAATAGGTGCAAGTCTGAGCTTTTGAAGAGTTTGGCATCCAATAAGTAGGACTTGACAAGAGGAGGAAATTCCTTATTCTTTAAATATTGGCTTCAGGCTGTAGATTACACACAAATGAGATTTCATTTATTGGTTTTTAAACTTCGAAGTCAAGTTTCACTGTAATGTATCTAAACCTGTGTAGACTCAAGAATTTATATTGAAAACCTGCTTCTAATAAAACTAAATAGTCCCTAATAATAGTAATTTTATGAATCTGTACAGAAAATCACTGTGTTGCCTTCAATCTCAGCTAATGGTGTATGGGGATGGAGGAGTTGTTTATTGGCAGATAGAAAGAAATTTTTGGAATATATTTAAATGGATGAAATACTTCTGCTTTTCTCATTTTAGTGAGTATTCAGTTCAGTGACTTTAGTGATGCTCTGGAATGGGGGTGGAAAGGGGGATGCTTATGGTGGAATTGAGAGACCACCTTCAACCACTTTCTGTTCTGATTTTAAGACTTTGAACACAGCACCATGACATTTTCAAACCTCGATATTCAAAGCTATAAAACTCCCTTCAAGACTTCAAGTGCTGATCCTGTATGTGATATGTGCTGTCTTACCTAGGGATGGGCAGCAGCGATGAGTGGTCCGATGTGCAGGACATCATTGATTCTACCCCAGAGCTGGATATGTGTCAGGACCCCCGCCTGGAACGCACGGGGAGCAGGTACTGATTGTGACTTTCTCCTGTGTGCACTGTCACTTTGCTTCATGAGGAATGAGGAATGCATGCTCTGGTTTATAGTGAACTCACAATGCAGCTATTTGAGAACAGTCCGTATATTCTGACCTGCTTTGGGTTCTCCAAAAGGCAGATGCCTGCTTGTGATCTGCAGGAGGATGTGTACTGCTGACCCAGGACTGGGCTTGTCTGCCTTACTGCTCAGGGAGTTTGGAGAGATGCTGGAGCAGCAGAAGGTTTAAGACAAGCAAGGAGAACATGGGCTTAAGCTGTCAGGAAGAGGGAAGAGGTGCCATTTGTCTAATAAGAGCTCAGTTCTGAGTTCCATTTTAAAACCTCAAGTGTTTTTCAGTTCTAATTTTTTCAACTATTTGAGGAGTAGAGACAGGGCTGTCCCCCAAGGGAAGACAAATAGAGGTTAACCTCAGCAATCCCAATCCCACGAGGCTCTGAGCAGGATGGCTCAGATCACTGGTACTGACCCCTGTCAGCAGTCCCAGACAAGGCAAGGATGTGAATTTGGTCCTTGTGCTATCCATGAACAGCAGGAGACAGGATGAATACAGGTGCATCTTAGCAAAGAACTGAAGGTGTAGGCCTGAGGTCAGAGGGAGCCCTGGGCCCAATGGGTAGGTGTAGTTCCCAGGCAAGGCTGGTCAGAGCAATTGTGACCCATCAGTGCACTGAGGAGTGGTTACAAATCCTCAACAGAGTTTTCAGAAGAATCATCAGACTTTTACTAAATTACTCTGCTGCTCTGGTCCCTACCCACCGCCCATTTTCTTCTAAATAGGAAGCTTCCTAAAGGCTATTTAATATTGGTACCACATTTCTGTGAGGCATAGGTTGTTGATTTGTTTTTACTAAAGTTTACCTTTTAACCTTGTCCAGTCAGTAATTTGGCACTATATCAGCAAAATCCACTCCCAAAATCTTACAGATATGCAGAAAATATAGTACCCTGGCAGAGTTAGGGCAAGATTATCTCATGATTCCAATCTGCACTGGATTTGCCTACACTGTTGAGCACCCCCACTGAGAAGAGTATGCAATAACGCCTGTATTTCTGAGCTGGGAAGGCACACACAGTTAAGCTCCCCTTGGGACATGTAGAATGCCTGGACTGTTTTTAGGGTCAGGAGGAATCTAGCGAGTTGGAACCACTCTGTGTGGGGAAGACAAAAGTGACTGATGAGATCAGATAAAAAATTGGTTACATCCAAAAGAAGGAAGGAAACAGAGAGGATTGATGGACCAGAGCTCTTCAGGCAGGAATCTCTGCTCCAGGTGGTGAGACTCAGAGCTACAGGAGATGCATCTTGACTTGGACTGCTGACAGTGTGTGTGCTGCTCTGAACACGGAGTGCTTTTATGAAGCATATAACTCTGAATGCTGAACAGGAAAGTTCAGTCTGAATTAGGTCTCCAGGTCAGACTGGGTGCTGGTTTCTCTCATTGTTTGTGCTGACTATCGGACTCTGTGAACTGATTAATTGCAGCGCCATCAGGGCACCATTTGTATCTCCTCAGTGCTCTCAGAGGTCTGGGTAGCTCGAATTTTTCTGTAATTAGAAAACCCACTTTTTTTCCCCTCTTCTTTGCAGTGTGCTGTAGCAGCAATATCAGAGGCAGCTACTACTGTCCATTTGTAGTAATCACTAAGATTGTTTATGTGATGATGAAGCCATAGAACTTCAGATCATCTCAGTTGTTGCTGACCTTTCTGATACATTGCTGGAGAAACAGCTGGTGTTCATGCTAGTTGATGTCACTCATACAAGGCAGGGCACTGCAAAGTGTTTATAACGCACATTAAAACATTTTTTTAGAGTAGACAGCCGCAGTCCCAGAGGTAGCCTCACCTGCCCATCATGTAACAGCTGTTTGTGGCTTTGAGCCATGGGATTATCAAGAAATACAAGAAGATTCTTGATGGTATCAGAGACGCTGAGAGATGGAAATGTGCCGTCACCTGATAAGACTAAAAACTAATTAACTTTGATTTACCTTTAGTGAAATACATTTGGGGATATGTGAAGAAGCATTACAATCCATAGGCTTACCCAAAGGGAAAACAGACCCTTCAGGCTGATGGCACTTTTTTATGGGTGGGCAAAGTAAAAAGGCCATTGTTGTTTTCAGCATTGAATTTCTTATCTGGTCTTACTACTGTCTGAGGTTTCTATCTAGATTGATAGGAGCATGGGAATCCTTGCTAAATCTGATTGAGCTCTTCTGCAAGTTGAAATTTTTCTGAATAGTCTTTAACTTGTGTGACTTCCAAGTAAATCATCTGGGTGAGCTTTGAGATTGCGCATGATAGATGCACAAGAAGGACATGAAGCTGTTAAAGCAAGTCCAGAGGAGACCATGGACATGCTCCAAGGACTGAAGCTCCTCTGCTCTAGAGCCACGTTGGGAGAGCTGGGGGTGTTCACCTGGAGAACAGAAGGCTCCAGGGACACCTCAGAGCCCTTCAGGCCCTAAAGGTGCTCCAGGAGACCTGACTTGGTGATGGGAGTCTGGAGGGATAGCACAAAGGGGGAGTGGCTTCCCACTGCCAGAGGGCAGCGTTAAATGAGATACTGGGAAAAAATTCTTGGCTTTGAGGGTGGGGAGGCCCTGAGCAGCTTTGGCTGCCCTGTCTCTGGAAGTGTCCAAGGCCAGGTTGGACAGGGCTTGGAGCAACCTGAGAAAATGGAAGGTGTCCCTGCCCATGGCAGGGTGTAGAAACAAGGTGGTCTTTAAGCTCTCTTCCAACCCAGATCATTCCATGGTTCTGTGTTATGGGAAATAACACATACTATTTTCTTTACTCAGTGTTTTTCCTGATTCAGTCAATGGTGAACGGATGGAAAGTGCTCTCAGTGTTTTGATTGCAACAGTCTGAGATGCTCGGTATTTCAAAGATAGATTTTTGAGCTTAAATGTTGCCAAATAACAAGATGTCTTCTGTTTTTTTTGCTTCCAACAACAGCCCAACACAGGGGATTGTGAACAAAGCATTTGGCATCAACACGGACTCCCTGTACCATGAACTTTCCACAGCGGGGTCTGAGGTCATTGGAGATGTTGATGAAGGAGCAGATCTGCTAGGTAAAACCTTGTTAGAACCATTCTGTTTTCTCTGGTACAATGACACTATATTAAGCTTCTAGAAGATTTAAATTGTCTTTTTCTTTCAGAGCTTAGATATTTAGCTTTTTTAAGAATGCATGGATATTGAGATGCATGTACCTGCAGTACAGTAATGATTATTTAGAAAACAATCTCAGCTGTTAGGTAATTTTTATTTGGGTTGTCATAAGTTATTTTTCTGCAGGATTCTCCCACACAAATAATTTGAAGACAAAATTTTCTGCTTCTGGCCGAAAATTCCTCCCCCAGTAATTTTGTATTCAGAGTAAAATAATTGCCTGAAATCTGTAAGAAACTAACTCATTAGTTTTAAGTTTTTGATGTTTAAATGATGTGGAAATATTATGATCTGTAATGCAGTATTTACTGCTTTACAGTCGGCATAACAGATGTAATAATTCACTTTTTAAGCTATTTTTTAAGATGTCTGCAATACCTGCAGCCAGGCTATGTTCTGTGTTCCTGGATAGGACTCTGCAGCAGTCAGAGGAGCAGCTCTGCCTCAGGGAGCACTCTGAGCCCTCTCCATACTTTTTCTATTGGATCCCTGAGTATCTAGATCTTGTTTTTTGACAGAATTTAAGCATGTTTTTAATTCCTGTTGTTTTCCTGCATCAGGACAGAACAAGTGGTCTTGGAATACTCATGTGACATGAGCTACACTGTTATAAACTCTATCAGCTGCCCATTTTCTATGTTACTGCTTTCTTTAAGGAGCCTTAGGACACATGGGGACTCCAGAAATGATGCTTTATGTGCACTTAGTGGCAGGAGAGCTGATCTGAAAGTGAACCTTTCCTTTCTGGTGATTACTGATATAGATCTGTTTGTGGATAGTCTTGTAAGTTTGGTTCTTTGAATGTGTCCAGGACAGAATGAGCTGAAGTGTGGCACACAGACTTGCAGCAGCTCACCTTTGCCCAGATTAGGAAGGTACTTATATAAGCTTTGATATGTCTTGTATCAGGGCCAACAAAAAGCATGTTTCTGTAGAGATTATATATTTTGTCCTATTAAACGAAAACTTAACCTTGAAGATGGGGACTGAAAACTGGAAAGGAGTTAATACAGTACTTCTTGTTCGATGAAAGACAAATACCTGTGACATCATACCGTTATAGTGTGTTGGAATTAAGAACATGAACCAGACTATCATGAGAATGCTTGCAATAGCTTTTTGATGTGGGTAGGTGTGGGCTTTTTTTTTTTTTTTTTTTTTTTTTTAAATCATGCTAGTCCTGCAGCATGTACAAGAGCCCTCGTACCATTGCCTAAAGTGTAAAATAATCTATTGTTTCATGTTCAGTTCAAGATTGCCAAAAGAAAATCTGCAGAACACTCAGGATGAACACACAAGCTTTCTCTGTCTGCAGTGGAAGCCAATCTGTGCAAATATGTACAAAATTAGGAATTTTGAAGGAAAAGCAAGATTTCCATGTTTGAGAATCCCCTGGATGCTGCTAGCTATTTACAGAAGGGCTGGGGCTCCTGCTTAAAGGGAAGCTTGATAGTAGGAACTACGTGTGATGATTAAAGCTGTGGAATGAATTTTGGTTAGCCAGCTCCATACATTATCAGAAGCTCTCTCCCTAGCAGAATCAAAGCACTAAAATTATGGATAATCTTGCCATTGACTATCTGTTTTCTCTTGGTCTTCGTGTCCACTCCTTCCTTATCAAAGAGTGTTGGGTTGATTCTGCAGCTGCCTGCTAATCACTGTGCCAACTGCTACTTTCCTTCTCCCTGCAGAATGGCTGGGGATCAGGTATTATTGACTTGGAAGAGTTATTATTCTGGAAAATTGCTTGGTGTATGAACGGCTTCAGACAACGTGCTTCCCACTTTGGAAGCCTGCCTTCTGGGAATCTATGTCCCCTTGGGATTACCCTGTAGCCTGACTCAGTGATCAGCAAAAAATGCAGGTTGTTGTTTTCAAAGAGCCAAAGCTTTTTGTTGCCCAGATCTTGCATGGTTGTTCACCACAGTCTTGGATGAAGACAAGGGTCTCACCTCTTCCTGTTATAAGACTGCCCAAAGACTTCAGTGTGGTGAGATGTCTGTTGTTTGGGTGTTACCACTTGCAGTAAAAATGTACAAAGAGTTTCTTGAACGGTGCCCATGTGAATGTGGGCCTGAAGATCACAGCATAGTTTCTGAAGACTGCAGCATGGCATTATGAGGAGGACATTTCTGTGCTGGGACCGTCTGCTGGCCTGAGCAGAGCAGCAGAACCCTTTCAGGTGATCTCATGGCAGGCCAGTAATGTAGGAAGGCTGGTTCCTTTTCAGATCTGGGAGATGGACTGTGATGAAATCAGGTAGTTCTGTGCCTTTTTTGTGGTAAATATTGATCTAATTAATACTTTTGCTGAGTCCTGGCCGCTGACTCTGGCACATAACAGTGTCTTTTAAATGAACACACACATTGCTGATTGTACAAAGGGAGGAAACAGAGAAATCTCAAGGGGTCAAGTCTCTTGACAAAGACTGATGCTTTTTTTTGACTTTGCACAATAGAAAGCACAAGACAAGGTCTGGTAAAGTTAGAAGAAAAGGCCTAGATCTTAGGGCTGACAAAAATCAACATACATTAATCTCACACTTATAAGGCGCACCGGAGTATAAGGCACACTTCTGGGTTGCCGGCAAGTCCCTGTAATTGGTCCATCTATAAGGCGCACTTAGAAAAGAAAAAAAGAAAAAAAAAAAGGCGAGAGGATCTGCTGCTGGCTCTCCCTGCCCGGCCGCCGGGGCTGTGCCCCCCAGCTCTTCCTGCCCAGCTGTGGCCCCTGGCTCTGCCCGTGCCCGCCGGTTCTTGCCGTGGCTCTCGCAGCCTGCACTTCCGGGCCGCCAAATTTCTGAACTTTGTCCATCTGTAAGGCACGCTGGATTATAAGGTGCACTTCTGGGTTCGGCTCGAAACTTCAGTCAGAAAGGTGAGCCTTATATGTGTGAAATTACTGTAATCCAAATTTTTGCTTTTTTTGTTAGGTCAAATGTTCTGTCTTTGTGCTGTGCCTTTGAGTCAGAAGAGACACAGAGGAAATGGTTCTTTATGAACATGATGTAAGAAACACGATCCACAGGCTGAAAGAGCTCTTCCTGGGTCTTATTTGGAGTTCAATTCTTTCTGTAGATCAAATTAATGAATTACTCTAAGCTCACTTAAATGAAGACATACTACTTCCTCCAGCCTCTCAAAGCTTGGCAGTCAATCTGTAAAGAATATTATCTTTTGTTTTTTTGGTATCAGTTTCTTAAAGAAAGAGGAATCTCATTAAAGAGGACCTTAAAAACAGGACTTACAGGAATTACCCTTGAGCAGTGGCTGGCATGCAAGTCTGATTCTGGAATGGAGAATCCCATTTATTCCTGGTACATAATTGGCACTCTTCATGTTTTATTATTTTGAATAAAACCCACCAAACCATGTGGGTTTCCTCCCACCTCTAATACTGCTTTACATACATGGATTTGTATAGGAAGTATTTTGGAGAAAAATGAGGAGTGAGAACAAATATTTTCTAATGAGAATTGAGGACCAAATTCCCTTATTTCTCCTACAAACTGAAGAGCACTAGTTGGTGTTCCTCTTTCTACCAGATCCCCCTTCCTGCTCATCCTTTCCCAAGTGTTTCCAGACACAAACGATCACAGCAGTTTGGCTGTGCTCAGGGGACAGGTCCTTTTATTGAGTGTAGTGAGGGTGGTAAGCCAGTTGCCTGGAGCAGCTGTGGCTGCCCATCCCTGGGAGTGTCCAAGGCCAGGTTTGAGGAGGCTTTTAGCAAGCTGGGGTGGTGGAAAGTGTCCCTGCCCATGGCAGGGAGTGGAACTGCATCATCATTCCAACCCAAACTGTTCTGTGATTCAGGTTTAGGATAACCAACTATATTTGCTTTGGAAATTAAAGAACAGAGGGTCTGTGGTTAAGACCGAAATGCAGAAATGCCTTATTAGCGGTAAGTTCATGTACAGAAGTTGAAATCAGATTATCAAACCAAGACTGTTAGATAGATAGATAAAAGAAAGGTTTTAAATGCAGCCAGTTGTCTTTTGCAAGGTAAAGTGTCACTGAAGAGCACATTCATTGTCTCTGTGCAATCTCTCAGAGGATCCAGCTATTAAAATCGCAAGGGGAGGGGGAGGGAAGTGAGACGTAGTGAGAATGAGCTGTTCTGCATTTAGTAGTAGATGAGTAAATAAAGGTTTACCCAGTCCAGGAAGATCTGATTGCCTCAGATCCATGTCTGGAAATCTAGGGATAGCTGAGGTGTGTGGTTGTACTGCGGGTAACCTTTCCTTGGTTTTTTTTTATTGTCCTATACGTAGTCATGCCATCAACAACTATGGCAGGTCCTGTCCTTACTATTTCATGCCTTTTGACATTGAAATGGCTGAATCATTGTTAATTTTTTTTGAACAAAATTTTGATTTTGTTGGTTTCAGTTCACTGACGGATCCTTTTTCACTTCCTTTTTCCCTTGTCTCTCTGTGCTTCGCTGGACATGGCACATAGGGGAGTTCTCAGGTGTGTATCTCCTGCTCAGTTCTCTTTGTTTCTTTTTTTCTGGTTGAGGTTGGATGATGTGGTATACACGTGTGATACTCCCCTGCTCTTGTCCAAACATGGTTGGCTTTGCAGACTTCTCCCACCTTGCCTTGCTTGGTTGCCTCACACTGGTGGGTCCCTGCAGCAGGAGGTCCCTGCTATGCTCACGTTCCTGCTACCTTTCCAGCCGCTTTCTCTTGTGTAGCTGAGGCCTCCACAGTGTTGCACTAGCCTGCTACTCAAGGTCTTGGGTCTCAAAGGGCTTTTTTTCTGCCAGGAAGGGTACTTGTAGCAGAGGTGACGTGGGCACAGACTGAGTGAGGGTCCCACTGTCCTCTTCATGGCCTGTGCTGTGAAGAGTCCCTCCATGTCCCAGTGGCTGAGGGGGAGCTTACCTGATGCAAACCAACCCCCTTCAAGTATTGTGGTAGTGACATTAAAGACATTTTTGTGATGGGTTAGAGTGGCAAAACCTCTGTGTTTGGTGGAAACTTTGCCTTTCAGTCTCAGGAGTTGGATGATGGCTCTGTCCTTTGTTGGGGGAGGCTTCTTGCTGCCCTAGGTCCATGCTCTGCCATCAGGTTTGCACTTGCTTATAAAATACACTTGGGCCCTGATACAATTTCAGTTGAAGTCAAGGGGATCTCTCGTTTTGCAGTGCAAACTGGGTAAAATTTGCCCTGTAGTAACAGGAGTGACTTGGCAGGTGTGATAGTGTTGTGTGCCAACAAGCTCTGCCATATTCCTGTGCCTGGCACTGCTCAGTATGGGCTCTGTGATGATACCAAGAAAGGGGTGACATCATCCCTTCTTCTCATTCAAACTGGTTTTACTGTAAGCAGCATTTTTGTGAACATTCCTCAGAAAACCTCCCACCGAGGTTGGATTGGATTTTGTTGCAGTGTGGAGGTGGATTTGGGCCTTTTTAGGCCAGATGAAAGCTTTGATACTCAGCCCCACTTTTTTTTTTTTTTTTCCCCTGCTACTGTCCTTCCTTCACTCTGTTCATAATGTCTATTGACCTGCCTTTGTTGTTGTGATGGGAAACTCAAGGATGTATCATACAGGAGAAATGATGAAGATGAAGGAAGCAGATGAGGTCATCTCAAGCTTATCCTGTCATCTATTCTGACAAGGGGTGATGGTTTTAAACAAAAGAGGGGAGATTCAGATTAGAGATAAGAAAACGTTTTTTGCAATTAGGATGGTAAGGCACAGGTTGCCCAGAGAAGCTGTGGCTGCTTCATCCCTGGGAGTGTTCAAGCCAGACTGGATGGGGCTTAAAGAAATATGGTCTAGTGGGAGATGTCCCTGCCTATGGCAGGGGACTAGAAATACTTCTCTTTCAACCTGCACCATTCTGTGACACTCAAAGGTAGAGTCCCCCTTAGGTCAGGCTGCAGCAGATCAAGATAACTTTCTACCAACTTTCTACCAAGCATCACATGTGCTGGCATCACACACTGTACACGTGCTGATGAGCTGCTCTGTTTGCTGTTTACAGACCGGTACTTAATGGCTGCTGTTTTTCTCTTCCTTTCTTCCCCTTTGTCCACATCTCTTTCTGTTCCCTTTCTCGTATGGGATGGCTCTCATAGTACGGGATGATTTCTTTGGTAAGGCGAAGGCCTTTTTACTTTTTTTTTTTTTCTTTTTTTTTCTTTTTTTAATGTGCATTTTTTTCTGCATTCCTTTCATCCACTCATCATCCATCCATATGTTTTGCATTACCTTGGTTTGGTTTTTTGTGGTGGTGGCAGCATCTCTCCAAGAAGCAGGATGTCGCTGCTCTGTGGAGGTGTTTGGGGGATTCCCATATGTTTCATTGTAGTTGATTATCCACTTTGATGCTTCACACTGTTTGCCTGGCTGTGGGAGGAGGATGGTGTGGCTGCTCTGCTGGACAGGGCTTTGCCCAGACCTCACCTCCCTTTGCTCCACGCCCCAGAGGGTTGAAGAGGCCTCCTTATACTCTCTCCACACTGAAAGTTTCCTTTCCATGAGCAGAGCTATGCAAGATGATCTTGTGGTGCCATTCCATGACTCTGGGAGGCTTCCTCCTGTTCCTTATTGCCAGAGGAGCGTTTCCAACCTCTAGGTGGTTAAGGCATTGGGCTGTCACTGCATCACACACAAGTAGAAGCTGTGGTGAAGGATACTGCCAGAATACTGTGTGGCTTCTAGTTCTGGCGTGATAGCTCACCCTCTCCCCCAGAATTTCTTCTCTCCCAAAAACAGCTGCAGAGAGGGATGTATGACTCAAGTTTATGAAGGAAAAAGATTTAATCCACAAAAGATGGGGATCAGCTTTTCCCTGGATGTTCTTCAGCACCTTTAATGTTCTTGTGCCAATTTAATGACTTACACTCTAAGTATTTAATTGATTATTTGTAGAATCACTAAAAATGAGCAAGAAAAGAATTTAGTAAACACAGGATTTCAGGGTCTTGTGACCTACGTGTGGCATTTTTCAAAAAAATATAGATCCTTCACCTTACCAACCCAAAATAGACTGTAGTTTGCATTGCAGTTAATGTTTCCCACTTTTGTGCTGTTGGAATATTCTCTGACACACATTGCCTGAAACATCAAAGTGATTAATTATCTGTCACTAATTTTCCAAAAGTTCTTTGAAAATGCTGCTTCTAACTCATTCTTGCTGGGAATTTACTTTCATCATCATAAATTCATCCCATTTAACTGTGGGAACAGGATCTGTGTGTTGGAGTGTTGTGGTGTGTTCTCACTTCTCATGCACTGCCATATTCCTCTAACTTCCATTAAATTCAAGTTTTTGTTGTTTTTGTTTTCTGCAAATACTAATTAATTAGCAAATGACATATCATGAAGACTATTGATGTCTTTGCTGTGAAGGAAGAGAGAGTTCAGAGGGCAGGATGAATACTAATTGTGGGGAGATTTCTTCATACTCTGGGACTTGTGGTGAGATATGAGCTGCACCCCTCAGCACTGTACTCCCAACAGGGAGAGGCCTCTCTGCCTTCAGCTCTCAGGTGCCCTCTGTTCTTCATTACAAGACAGAGGCTGACTGTGGGACAGCAAGTCTCTGAGAGCAGGAAACAAATCCAGATGTGCTTTTAGTTCCTAAACGTCATTGGTTTATGAAATACTGTATTTGACCTTTTCTCTTAGCCCCACATGTGATTACAAGATCAGTGTTCTTGTAAACCAGTCTGCAGATTGCAGCTGTACATGGATGCCCAAGTGCAAGTGCACAGTGTCTGCTGTAGGTGTTGAGTGTGGGTCTGAAGTGGTAGAACCAAGACTTCACATTTTAAACATCTGTGAGAAAGCTGTTAGAGCTAGGTATAGCAAGGAGTAATCCACAGTCTTATTAAAATTTCTTTAGCAGAAAGTCAATAATGGGGAAGCCTTTCATGTGCATGAAAGGCATCACAACCATGGCCCCAAATCATGCAAACAGAAAATTTGGCATATACTAAGAATGGAAGAAAATCACTAGTGTGCAGAGCAGTACAGCAACTTGGACAGTGTTCTGCCATCCTCTGTGAAAAACCCATTAACTGTACTTTCATTCTGTGTGAGGAATGATAAAAAGTGTTTGCAGTAGCTCAGGGCTGAACCAGGAATTACTGCCTTGACTTCCCTGATTGGTATTAGTGAAGCTCTCCCCTCTGTCTCTCTCAAAGAGGTCTGTGAAGGTTGGGGTGAGAAAGCTAGGTCTGAATTTGGATTTTCTACAGGACACATGGGTGTCTTTGCTGGTGCTATTTGGTCATTCAGCTAGAGACACTCCTCTCTCCTAGAGGAGTCTAGACACACAGAACATAGGAATCTAGGGAATCTTAACAAAAGTGATTTCTTTTCCTCAAGCATAAGTTAGATAGTGCCACAAAAGCTGCATGCTTCTAAGAGAGCAGGTGAAAACTGCCTGGCCTTTCTTTTCAGGAATGGGCAAAGAAGTGGGCAATCTGCTGTTGGAGAACTCTCAGCTACTGGAGACCAAGTAAGGAACTGTCGCATGCTCTGACCTACCTGCCTGATTATAAATGTCACATCACCTTGGAGCAGGTCTTGGCCAGAACTCCTGCCTCACTTGTTAATCTAACTGGATGTCCTGAATACTTGTTACTTCACTTGTAGAGAAGAATTGCTCTCCTGAGCTGTTTCCTAGTTGTTTCCTTTCTGCAGGCACTTGGATAAAGCCTCTAGGCATGTGCTTCTAGGGCCTGATGCCATCTGAGATCTGTTTCAAGCTTTATATTAACTTCAGTTGGAATCCGTGTGTTGGTCTGAGCCTCTGTGAGGAGGTTGCTGATAATAAGGCTTTATTTGCGAGATTTGTTATTAGGAAGAAAATTGTCACTGTTGAGTTCTCAAATATTTTGTAATTGATGGAGGAGAAGCAGACAATGTAATGGAGTTGGTTTTTGAGAAAAGCTGGCAAACCAGCTATTAAAGCTGAGGAGCTGGGAAGAGGAAGGCAGAGTACTCCCATGGGAGAGCTGGATAACCTACTGTGATGGGAAGCTACTGATTTTGTAAATTTAAGATGTTTTGGAGCTGATTGGAAATGCATATTTCTGATGCCATCATCTGCAATTATCCTCAATTGCAGATGACAGCAGTTCTGAAAGGTGTATTTCAGACTTTCATTCTGTCAAAAATAGACAGGTTGCTCTACACATGCCTTCTGCAGTGTTCTGCCATCTTCTGAAGGAGAAGTTGGTTTGTTAGTCAGGATACAGGAATGGACAAACCTCATCCTGAACAATTCTGGTGACTTCTCTGTTCTTCTGCAGCTCCATCTTCCCAAAGTTTAATTTCCCTTGAGTTATAGCTGGACTGAATTGTTAAATACACTTGTTTCAACTCTCCTTGTACTGTCTGTGACTTGAGTTAAAGGTCTCTTTTATGGACAGCTGCTGGTTTTGGGCAGTTTTGCTTATTGTCCCTTTCACACCTTTAAGAAATGCTTTGAACGTTGTGAAGAATGATTTGATTGCCAAGGTGGACCAGCTGTCTGGGGAGCAGGAGGTGCTGAAGGGAGAACTGGAGGCAACAAAGCAGGCCAAAGCCAAAATAGAAACCAGAGTCAAGGAGCTGGAGGAGGAACTAAAGAGGTAAGTGATTACCCCCCTGCCCCAAGGAGCTAGGAGTGAAGAGTAGTAAACCCACCTCCTCTGTCACTCATGGGATTGGCGTGCACCTTAGAGAGCACAAGTTGGGATTAGGATTCTGAAGCAGCAACTCCAAACCCAGGCTCCCTAGAGTGAAGCATTAAGGTTTAAATTTGCAGTTAAAAGCCAACCAACCAACCACAACAACCAAAACCACCCAAAACAAATAGTTTTGAAGGAAACTGCTAGGAGCTTGATTCTCCTAGCAGCCAGGATAGCTCTGAGAGAAGTGAATACCCATTCATTTACTGAAAGAGCTCAGAAGTTTCACAAGAAATACTTAAATACCTGTATCGGTAATTGTTTCATTGCTTGTGTTAAGAGTGAGAGGAGGCAGAAGAGATTCTAAAGTCCGATACAGGAAGATGCCGCTTCTTATTTTCCTTTTGAGCTAGAGAAACTATCCCAGCTGCCCAGCAAAGCCTGTGTCCATAGGCACAAAGCTGCCTCCTGGAGCTTAGCGGAGAGCAGTTCCATTGTGGCTGGCTGTGCATGACTGCAGGCGCTCAGGGCAGAGGACAGGGCCTTTCCTCCAGCTGGAATCCAGAAGGTTCTGTGGTCTGAGCTCAGAATAACCAAGAATAAGAGACTGATCTCTTCATTGTTCAGAATGTCTGAAATGAAAATAGTCTTGCAAGCAGGAAGATTTTTTAAAATACCTTTTGTAATGCCTTAGGTAGGAGTTCAAAGAAACTGAAAGCACTCACTTAAATACTTTCAGTATTTTTTATCAGATTTGGTATTCTTTACCATTTTGGCAAACTGTTCTTCACATTAGGGGCTTTTTTCACTGCATTGAATCACAAAGAATCAGAGAATCTACGGAAACTGGAAGCAGTCCAGCAGAAGCATTTAAGCCAGCATTTTCCCTGTTGAAAATGGCTCAGTTCTCATCAAATATTAGAATATATATTTGAATATATATTTCAGAAATAGAAATTGGCTGGATTATTCCAGTGGTCGGCGTTTTGGTACTCAAAACAAATGTTCGAAAAAAATGAGGTGCAGTCAGTGAAGCTGTTCAGAGTAATGCGCTGGAAGAGAGAGGGAAAATGAGCCAGAGAAGCATCTCAGACTTCGTACACTTGGTACACATGATGATGGATGCAGCCAGGCTTCCCATAGCGGGTTCTCTTCCCAAAGCCAGCCATGGTGTCACTTGCTGTTTTCATCCCTTTCTTCCTGTTTCCTAGAGTGAAATCTGAAGCAATTGTTGCCCGACGAGAGCCCAAAGAGGAGGTGGAGGATGTAAGCAGCTATCTCTGTACAGAATTGGTATATGACATTACTAAAATGCCTGTGGGGAAAGGGGGTTGATTTACTTACCTATATTGCTTCATGTATACGAGTCCTGAGATGCAGATTGTTGTGCCTTTGTTGGCAATGAGGACAAGGGTGGTGGATGGGTTGTGGCTGATGAGCATGAAATCCCTTCATACAACTTTCAAACCAGAATCTGGCACAGAGGAGCAGCTGACCCAGTGGCAGTACCACTGTGCAGGAAATAATTTCTGCAGCCAGGTGCTAGAGCACTGCCCTGCTCAATACCATCCTAATTTAGAATTAAATTCTAGTGTGCAGGATTCTCTCAGAGTGTTACAACTGTTAGGCTTTTCCAGAAGAGCCTGTCCCCATGTTGTCAGTAAAGATGTAGCTGTGAGGACATCATGCAGTGAAATCCAGCTTACACAGCCAGCTTTGCAACAGTGATTACCACCATGTCTTCGTGCTGTGTTTTTCTCGTAAATTCTTTTTCATAAGCCAGTACTGCCTGTTACAGAGTACAGGCAGAGAAGGCTCATGGTCTGTTCTTTGACAGCAGCTCTTGAAACTGTTTTAGCTGGGATAGAGGCTTTTCAACAAAGACCAACTGTAGCTGAAAAAAAGAAGGGAAAATCAAGCAGTAACAAGATTTTCCTTGTAAATGTCTCTGCTATTCCAGGGAATTCAATGCATTGCTTATCAGTGTTACTGTTTTCATGCTTACACTAGGTATCAGAGCAGGTTCAGTTTTAGCCTAAATATGTTGACTTAATTGGAGTGAACTTGATCTGTTGAGAATTTAGGTAGATGGGAAGATTTTCAAGTTATGCTTACAAGCTGCTGAAGAGAGTTGGATTTGTTTCCAGCTCAATGGACAGGAGGTCTGGTTCTTCTTTTAATTTAAAAGATAATTGAAAAAATCTTTTTTGTTTATATAGTTCTTGTATTGACCAGTCATACAGATTTGATTCAAAATCCAAGGAGGCTAGAGAGAGACTTGGTTAATTTGTGCTGTTGCAGCTCTCAGCAGCACTTACCAGCCAGGCTAAGCTTGGGAATTGCCACAGTCTAGCACTTCCTATGTCACCTCCTAGTAATGAGTTCTCAAACCTCTTGGAGTCTTTATTTTGTGCAGATATTTTCTGCAACTTAGTCATGTTGTTCTCATTTTCCACTCTTCAAAAGAGACAAACAGACTTTCACTCATGTTGTTCCCAACTCAACGCTGCCTGTGCCCTCATTGGAAGGTCAAGTTGTGTCACCAAAGAGGAAAAGGCGTTTCCTTAGTTTCCTGTATCCTATCTTTATCCATCTCTACTAACAGAATATTTCCTTCCAGTCCTCCTGAGGGGGCAGATGGCATTATGTGGTGCTCCATGCTGCATGTGACTGGCTTTGCTACTGAATTAAAACTTTCCAATTTTCTGGACTAACAGACCACTGCCAATTCTTACCATTCCTTGCAGACTATCAAAGCACCTTGCTGGTCCCACACTGGGGTGTGTGTATGTGAGGGCTATGTGTTCAAGTTGATGATGATCCTCATTCTAATTTCCATGGGTTTGCCAAACACTCAGAGGTCCATGGCCATAGTTCAGAGGTCACTGTCTGAATTAGCTCCTCATATGGGGAAATGGGGGTGAAATCAAGCTGGACAGAAGAACTAACAAATATGTGTCTGTCCCCTGACTTGCCCGGTACTAACCTCAATCCCATTCCATCTTTTGTTGGCTGAAGCAGTGCTCCTCCCCTCTGCAGGACAACATTCCCATTGCCCAGCGCCGGCGCTTCACGCGTGTGGAGATGGCCCGGGTCCTGATGGAGCGCAACCAGTACAAGGAGAGGCTAATGGAGCTCCAGGAGGCTGTCAGGTGGACAGAGATGATCAGGTGAGGCTGGATGTTGGGTAAACATCCCTGTTTAGGACAGAACCTGTTCATGTTTTACCTTGTGGTCAACACAATCCCTACCAACATAGTAAGAAGCACTGGGAGTTTTCCCAACTGGGGATGCTTCTCTCCTAATACCAATTCTTTTTCTCTTTTTCCTGGGTTGCAAATCCCATGTTGCTGGTGTTATTTGGAGACACTTGACAATTGTTTGTCTTGCTTGTTTCTTGTGTGCTTGTTAAGCTGTGAGAAGATGTAGCTTCTAGTGAGTTCTAAAGGTTGTGGCTGGAAGTGACTAATGATGGGTTCTGTAGTTCCCACACTGTGGCAGACAGTGTTACAGGGACTTGATAAAACTTAACATTAAACACACTTACTTGCCTTTACATTGATACTTAAAGTGGATGGGTGTGCTTGCATTGAAGACCAGTGCATGTCCCTTTCCGTGGTGTCTTTTGAAACACATTAGAATGAATTCTGACTTTCACTATGGCTTCCTTGATGGAAATGACCTGTTGCTTGGCAGAGAGGCAGAAAATAACTTGGTCCTGCTGTGTTTGTCCATAGAGCTTCCCGTGAGCATCCATCTGTCCAGGAGAAGAAGAAATCCACCATTTGGCAGTTGTAAGTTCTTTGGTGGTTCTTGCAAGATTAAGCAAAGGAGGAGTGTTGCTGTTTCTACTTCAGACAGTAGACTCTGACATTATTGTCAGATAGAAGTGTTGTTGGCTTAACCTTTTTGCGTTCAAGGGCTTCCTTTGTACTTAGTGAAATTAAAATCAGATCTGACCATGCACATTGATTTTTGTTTCACAAGCTGAAAAAGTTCATGAGTGTCCTGGAATGAAATCTTACACTCAGTCAGTTGTAATAAAGGGCTGTTTTCAGAAGGTTCCTATTTCTGGAAGCTAAAGACACCTTACGCCAATCAAACGCCCAGACATAGGTCTGGGTTTGAAGTAGAGCAGTTTTTGTGACGGGTTTACAGCCTTTGATCCTAACCTCCTGTTTCCCCTTTTGTGTATCTATGGTGCCTGTCTCCCCAGGCACCTTTTCTCTTACATGTTGGCCTTTTTCTGTCCCTAGCTTCAGCCGTCTGTTCAGCTCTTCCTCCAGTCCTCCCCCAGCAAAAAGGACCTACCCCTCTGTGAACATCCACTACAAGTCTCCCACCACGGCAGGGTTCAGCCAGCGGCGCAGCCACACCATGTGTCAGATCTCCTCCGGCAGCCGTACCCTCGAGTTCTTCCCTGACGAGTGAGTTGCAGGGCTGTGTGCCAAGCCAGGCTCCTCTGCAGCTCTCCTAAAGAGCAGCAGTGTTTGAAATAAGCTGTTTTCCACTTTGGAAATAGACTGTGTGATATTAGTATGTTTCTGTTCTCTGTGGTTTTATCTCCCTGAACTTTCACTTATCAGTTACGATATGGATAGGTTCAGCAAACCTTGACCTCCCAAAAATACAGTACCCATGGCTTTTCTGGCCACGATAGATCATCTCAGCAGGGACCACTGGAGCTCAAGTTGGTCCCCCTGTAGTTCTGGACTTGTATTTGCAGGCTGGGATGGAATGGAGAAGGCTTTTTGTGGTGGAGTGTGATGGCAGCATCAGGACAAAGGGAGGGAATGCCTGGACAACTCTTTTCATGAGGGGGTTTAAGTGAAGAGAAAAGTTCTCCCCACAGCACATTTAAATTCTAGACTTAGTTTTAATCTTAACCATACTAAAAATGAGCCTCTGTGTATCTCTACTGCAGTATTACCCAAATTCTTTGTGTCCCTGACATGAAAGGAGAAAACTCTTCAGTGCTTTACGTGACTCACAACATGTTCTGCCATTGTGAAGGTTGTGTGGTTTCACA
>VRYO01002014.1:16272755-16336015 GCA_009812075.1 Sialia sialis
TTTTTCACAGACCAGAGGAGCCTTTAAACGTAGCCCCACTCGCCCGCCCCGCTCGGCGGTGGCCCGGCCGCCTGCCTGCCCCGCTCGCCACGGCTCACCCACGGCTCCGCTCACCGCGGCTTGCCATGGTCCCACCGGCCGCCGCTTGTTGTGCCCCCGCTGCGGCGTGGGGGCCCTAATTGGCAGCACAGCGGGGCAGCGCTTCCCGGCCGGCACTGCTTCCCCGCCGCCCTGCCCCTCCTGGCAGCAGCAGCGACCCCACCGCCAGCTCGCCTGGCTCATCCCGCCTGACAGCGGCGGCGACCCCGCTGCTGGCCAGCTCGTCCCACTCCTCGGCGACCCCACCGCCAGCCCGACCGGCTCCTTGGCGACTCTGCCGCTGGCAAGCCCGCCCCGCTCGGCAAAGCCCGCTCCCCCAGCCGCTGCTCTGTGGCAGCTCTCCGCTTGGCCGGCTCTCACTTCCGGGTTGGCATTTTTGCCGGGATTTGTCCATAGATAAGCCGCACCTGAATATAAGCTGCACTACTGGGGTAGGCTGGATTCTTCAATGAAAAAGGTGCGGCTTATAATTGTGAAATTACTGTACTTTTTATTTGTAAGAGGAGGAGAAATGAAATACTGTAAATTGCAGATTTGCAGTTGACAACTACCAGAGAGAAGGAAGTAGTTTGTGTTTTCAAGGGCCCATACCTGTCAGGCTGGCCCATAAATGCCAGGCTGTGGGTCTAGGTGGGCATTCTGTGCACTGCTGCTGCTAAATCTCTAATGCTGTTCTTTTGCTTCTTCAGGGAGAATGGACAGTTGAAGATGGAGCCCAACACAACACTGCCAGATCAGGAGTCGACCAAGGATGTTGGGACCTGCACCAGTGCCGCCCCTACCATGTGGCTGGGAGCTCAAAATGGCTGGTGTGTTCCCCTTGGGCTGGCAGATCTGTGTCACCTCCCTGCTATGGGCTCTAACTTTTCATGTCCACACACCTTTGGTTCACTGCTTGTTTCTGGAGAAGGTTTTCATTCCTCATTTCATTGCTCAGCTCACCATAGTCTCAGGGATTTAACATTACTTTCTTACCTCACCTCCACCTTTCCTACCAGAAGGGAAAGAGTCAAACCTGGGCAGGCTGAAGGTGTATGGACTTGCTGTTAACCTTCTCCACTTTGTCCTCTCTCACAGGCTTTATGTGCACTCAGCTGTGTCCAACTGGAAGAAATGTCTGCACTCAATAAAGCTGAAGGACTCTGTGCTGAGCCTAGTGTAAGTGTGTGTTCCAAGGGACCTGGAGGAGAAGGTTCAGGGCCTGAGTGATGCTTTAAAGGGTGTTAGCAGCTCTTCGTTGTAGACTTAGGGGCCAGAATCACAAAATAGTTTGGGTTGGAATGGACCTTAAAGATCCTCATATCTCAACTCCCTGCTATGAGCAAGGATACCTTCCACTAAACCAGGTTGCTCCAAGCCACATCCACATTCCCAGCCTTGAACACTTCCAAGGATGTGGCAGCCACGTTTTCTTTGCTTTCCTAAGTGCATTGTTTTGTGAGAGAAGTTTCCCAAGGTTTTTGTGAAGGGAAAGCCTCCTACCAACCCATTGTCGGGCTCAGTTGCAGTCCTAACCCGATTCAGTGAATACATGTCTAGCAATATCAGGAGGAAGTAACTGGGGAGGAGAAAGACAAAATTGCACTGAGCAGTAAATTAGGGGGAATTTGTTGAAATTGATGGTGTTGGTATTGTGAAGGAGAATTTCCTCAATAGAAAATTTACAGATGTGATGATCTTACTGCAGTGAGGGTAAGAGATGTGACCTCTTGCAGGATGTTCCTGCAATGCTAAACTGGCTGGGAATTCTGGAGACTGTGTGAAGCCTGGTGTGTATGGATGGCAGGAAGAGTTTTGAGTCCCTCACTTCCGTGGTGTTTTTTTATGTATTTACTATTCTCTTATTTCAGACATGTGAAAGGGAGGGTCCTGGTTGCTCTGGCAGATGGAACACTAGCCATATTCCATCGGGGAGAAGGTAAGAATCAATGTAACGGAGAAACCAAAACTTGGCTGAAAGTGTAGCAGTGGATTGAATGTGCTTCTGAGGTGAGAAGGTTGATGGCTGCTGGAGTACAAACACAGAGTTAAAACACATAGCTATTGTACACATAATCACTACCCTGAACCATCTCAGGTGTGCTCAAACACCACTTCCTGAGCTTTTCTGAACAAAAATGTGGAGTAAACGTGACACTTTTAGGAATACATATGCTATGCAGTTGTTTGAGGTGCAGTAAATTCAGTTTCTGATCCTCTTCACTGCTGTGGGTTTTGTTTCCCTGTGGCTTGAGCAGTTTCTTAGCTGTGTTCACATCTGACAGCACATGCGAATTTGCTAACTGTGACTAATGTTGGCATATAAAGAACTTAGTTATTTGTTGAGTAGCAGTTCATTCAGTAAGCAGATATACAGGGATTTCTGGGCTTGTGCAATTCAGATTTTGATGCAGTCTTTGTCATGAGCTCGAGCCTGACCGTTGACGCGTCAAAATTGTTCCCATCATAAATAAGATAAAGCTCATGACATAGAGGCTTCCTGTCTGTGAAGGACACAATACCTGCCTGGTTAGTCAAAAATAAGAGTGATAGAAGGGAGATCTGATTACTTTTCCTGGATTTGACACCTTGGAGGAATTATGTTGTAGGTCTGTGATATGAGGAAACCTTACCACAAAGACTGTATGGCCCATTTCCTTTTAAGTTTCTGATATCTTGTTCAGCTGTCTTCCCTCTTCTCCTACTGGTTTTGTTGTACTTGTTAGAAAAGCCTGTTCCCTCCAGGATGTTTAAATTGGCCTGATTTGAGAGCTCTTGGACACCAAACTAAACTTTATTTTTCCATGTTGCATGCCTGTAAGGCTATGCCTGAAACAGGAGTCATGGGAAGGTCACAGACAAAAGCAAAATGAGCATTTGAGTATCAGCTAAGCGTGTATACCTAGATAGATACAGAAAGGTAGAGGATTCTGTTGTATGCTCACATGTCATGAAGGAGATGCATCTTTCCACACTTGTTTTTCACCTCAGATGGTCAGTGGGATCTCAGTAATTACCACCTGATGGATCTTGGCCACACTCATCACTCCATCCGTTGCATGGCTGTGGTCTATGATAGAGTCTGGTGTGGCTACAAGAACAAAATCCATGTTATCCAGCCGAAGACGATGCAGATTGAGGTAAGAGACCACATACGTGTGTCTATGCATACACACACTTGTGTTGTATTTATTCTGTCCTGCAGTGTGTAGAATTCAGAACCTTTGGGTTGTCGTTGCTGTCTGCAAGACCAAGACTGTCAGTCTGGGTCATGTTATGATCTAATCTGCCAAGGGATATTTGATCCTTCCTCCCTTTGCAGAGCATAGTTTTATCAGTAAGTCTAAACTGATAATTTTCTTTGCCTTTTTGGGGAGTCTGTGAGGCCATATACTGACCAAACATAGGTGTTGGTTTTACAGTGACCCTTCACATATAATCTGAGGCTTCTCCATCTGGAGGCATTATAGCACAAAGCAGCAATACAGTTGGCAGGCCCCCGGGATCCTGCTAAAGAAAAAACAATGTTTAGAGCCTTTTGGGTGAAAATCAATACAGTCATGATGGTAAAAATCTGAGAGTGCTTGAAATAATTCTAATTGAGAAGTGCTGGATCTAAAGTTCACATTAGTGACCCAAAGCAGTTTGATCTTTGGAATTTATCCTGGAGTTCTCTTTTTTTCCTTTTCCTCAGGTACGTTGAAAGCTCTTGGTGTCTAATTGTTCTTGTTCCTGAAGTGGTCTGAAAAGACCAACTCTGCAATGCTGCCATACAGCAGCTCAAACAAAGGATTTTTTGAGTGCAGTAGTGAACTAGCTGGGATCAGCTGGCATTAACACAGCTTCTCCAAGATCTTTGGAACCCAAACAAGTGATCTCAATTGGAAATGGAGTATATGTGTATGTATAATGGCAAAACTTCTGTGAACTCACATTGGTTTCCTTCAGAAATCCTTTGATGCCCATCCTCGTCGGGAGAGCCAGGTGCGACAGCTGGCATGGATTGGAGATGGAGTGTGGGTTTCCATCCGCCTGGATTCCACACTGAGGCTGTACCATGCCCACAGCCATCAGCATCTGCAGGATGTCGACATTGAGCCTTACGTCAGCAAGATGTTAGGTGAGGGTCTGTTGCTTACTGAGCTCAAGGCAGCATTTGTCCAAAGGAGACCTTACCCAAAGTCATCACTGACTCCCCAACTCTCATTCCTGCTTCCTAGGCACTGGAAAGTTGGGCTTCTCCTTTGTGCGGATCACAGCCCTGCTCATCGCTGGCAACCGCCTCTGGGTGGGCACCGGGAATGGTGTTGTCATCTCCATTCCCCTGACTGAGAGTAAGTGAGATTTATTGAAAGTACTCCTGCATCCCTCCTAAAAAAAAAGAAGCTTTTAGGTGTTATTTGTGCAGCATGGCAGGTGATGCTTTCCTGACATTTGACGCCATTTAATCATAGCCATGTTCAGGGAGAAAATCCCAGCGTATGAGCAGCCCTGGACCTTGACAGAGCAGAGTGATGTGAACTGATTCTGTAGCTGCTGTGAAACAGGAGAAACAAAGCTTTGGAAATTGTAGTAAGTCTCCAAAAGGAGGCCATGGGATGAGAAGTCATGAGGAAGATCTCCCTGGAAATTCCATTTTGGCCTAATCATCTAAATGTCTTCAGAGCAGTATTTTGTAGAAACTGAGCTTAGAAAAGCTCCATTTACTCAGATTAGGGCTCAGCTTTATCAGTCAAGTAGAAAGAGGTATCCTACACCAAATCCAGCCTGGTGAGGAGACCCAGCAGTAAGAGTCAATAGTTGAGTCTCTGGAGCTGGAAGTTTAGTTGAAGTTCTTGCTAATCCTGTTCTGTACCTGCTTGTCAGCATCTTATTTTGAAGGTTTTTTCCAGATCACCATGGGAAAGTAGGATTTGAGGCTGATTGCCATTGCTTCCAACAGAAAGCAGCCAAATGTATGTTTTCTCACCAATGCTCACAAGAACGCTGAGAAACACATACCTCAAAAGAGCAAACCTCTTGTTGTCCTGCTGGAAGTCAGGCTTGGGATGGTCTCCTTTGAGGGCAGTGAAGCTGGATGTGCCTCTGGGGTTGACACCAGGAGGGCAGTGACACAGTCCTGTTCATGCATTACAATTCTGGTCTTGTTTCTGAAGCTCATTCTGAAGGCTGCTGTCCTTGTTCTGAGTTAAACTTTTTCCGTGCTGTAAATCAATTGCTTTATCTTTGTGTGTTCCTGAAAAAAAAAGTGGTAAGCAAGAAAATATCACTTAAAATGTAGCACTGGATTCTTGTGACACAGTCCCTCTCCCACCTCAGATACCATGTCTGTCCCTTTATGGTAAGAGCAAAGTGAGCAAGAACAGTGTTGGTATGAACTCATAAGAGCTTCTGTGGTGGTTTCGCTAGTTTTTATACTATTTCTGTTGCCCCCAAATTATCTCCCAGTAATCAACTTTTTCTTCTCTCCCATCCTACCTGTCACTTCCCCTGCCCCTCTGTGTTCCCACTCCCTGCCTGTGCCTAGCTGTAGTCCTCCACCGTGGCCAACTCCTTGGGCTCCGGGGTAAGTCCATTCCCTCCTCCACAGCTGTCATTGCTTTTGCACCCATCTTGCTATATAGTCATTCTCCCACCTTCTGCATTTAACTTCTCTCCATCCATTTTTCCTCATCACTCTATTGTTTTAAGTTAAATTAGAGGAAAGCAACCAGAGACAATCATGTAAATATCCTAATTTCTCATGGCTGTGAACAATTTTTCCCATCTCGTTGATATTTCTGGTTTTTTGTGTTAAGAATAATTATTCTTCAACAGTGGTTCCCTTACTGTGGTAGACCAGTTTGAGATGAGGACTGGAAAGATTCATTCAGTCAGAAGCAGGAGCAGAGTGTTTTTTGTCATCCTTTGTTTTCCAAGGATGCTTCTTCCATCAGTATCAGGCCAATGGCAGGTGGTTCTATGGCACCTGCCAGCTGTAAGTCATCAAACAAGATGTTGAAACACAAGGGGACTTGATAAGCATGACGAACTGTTCAATGCCATTTAAGGCAGGATCTGAGTTCAAATTTATGCCTTTCTAGGATCAGAAATTAGAGGGGCTTTTTTCTCACTCAGAGACATTCATGTGGCTGTCCAGATGCATCAACATGTGTCTTTTCCCTTTAAAGCATGATATCAGTAGCAGTAAAAAGCCAGATACTGTATTCACACTGACTCATTGTTCCATCAGTTTGCACTTGTCCCACTGCCCTGGCTCGAGCCTGATAGGGAAAAGTCTCTTTTGTCCAAGTCATGTAACTGAAATTCACCCTAAGTTAAAACACAGAACTACAGATAATTATTGAGGCAATCAACCTCTCACAGACAAGTGAAAGCTGCCTGATTTACTATTGTTCCTGTTGTACTGATGTGGGTGCATGCAGAATGAAAGCATCTCCCACCCTGAACTCAGAGCACTGGTATCTGTTGCTTGGTGAGTGCAAACTGTCACATTCTCTTAGCCTGGTCGTGAAGGATACAGGCCCCTGACCCCTCCTTGGAAGCTGTGGATGGTGAGCATCTGAAAGATGTTCATTGCTGGAGTAGCTTACAGTCTGGTGTCATGGTTAAATCAAGAAATGAGGAAGGATCTGACTCCACTTCAGTGATTGTTCTGAGGGAGCTGAGAGGCTTCACCAGACCCAGAGATTGCTTTTAGCAGCATGGGTGCTCATGACTGGGCATGAGCAAAGGACTTGACTTGGAAGTTGAGCAACATCACTAATCCAGAGCAGTAATTCTCTTTCAGATGCCTTCTGGGGACAGTGGACACTTTGGGTTCCCTGCCAGCTACCAAAGACCAAGGTTGATCCTAGGACAGTAGGTTATTTCTGGATGCTGGACAGGATCACTGCTGGTGACACCAGTCTAGCTTGCCCCAGTCTAAAAGAGAGGGACTGTGTAATTTGGTGTGGTCTCCTCCATCATATCATTCATAAAAGACCTTTAAAGAGACCTGCACCTTTAAAGGTTTTCTTTCACAGCTCATGAGTTTTCTTTTCATCGAGGCCCTTCTTAAAGGGGACTCAAAGTTATCACTGATGGTGTTCCTGCTCCCTGTCTCCAGCAAACAAGACTTCACCAACCTCTGGAGAGGGCAGTCGCTCCGGTGGGGTCATCCATGTGTATGGTGATGACAACAGTGATAAATCTGCCAGCAGCTTTATTCCCTACTGCTCCATGGCCCAGGCACAGCTCTGCTTCCATGGCCACCGTGATGCTGTCAAGTTCTTCGTCTCTGTGCCTGGTAAGAATGTGCACAGCCCTCCCTCAAGCAAGGGTTTGTTCCTTCATCCCTTTTGTAGCAGGGGCTGGAGCTGACTGGGGTCCAGGCTATGGCTGGCATTTCCTATGGTTCACATATCTGTGTTTAAAGTGGGGTGGCTGCCAGATTGGACTAGCAGAAAGAATTGGTCTGTGCAGTGTGTTTGTGTACATGTAAACTGCGTGGGGGCTGAGCAGAGGCACCAACAGTACCTCTGTCCTCTCCTAGGCAATGTTCTTGCAACCCTGAATGGGAGTGTGTTGGACAGTCCTTCAGAGAACCCCAGCACAGCAGCCACTGAGACTGAGGGTCAGAAGCTAAAGAACGTCCTGGTGCTGAGTGGAGGAGAAGGGTACATTGATTTCCGGATTGGTAAGTGGCCTTGGTGGGAGACATCTGGAAAGTGGGTGCATAGCTGTGGTTATGAAGCACAGCATCACTGTTGTGGGGAGCCAGAGGAGAAAAGCCCCGCACTGTTTCTCCTGGATCTGGCTGTGAGGGCAAATAAGGACTTTTCTTGCACAGCACAAGGCTATCAACATGTGCACTGTGGCTGCAGTGCCACATGGATACAGTGATGCCTACAAAATCAAGAACAAAACAACACACTTTTGAGATTACAGTAATTTTACACTCATAAGCTGCACCTGGTTATAAGCTGCACTTTAGGGTAGCTGGGAAGACCACGGAATTTGTCCATAAATAAGCCAGGTGATAAACCACACTTTTTTTTTTTTTTTTTTAAGCGAGGATCCATGTGCAGCAAAGTAACAAGTTAGTAACAGAATCCTGCGCCCTGGCGCTGGCTGCCACGGCTCCCAGTGCCACACAAAAGCGCTGAGCCTCGCTGCACGAAAGCAGTGGTGGCTCTCTGCCCGCTCGCCAGTGGCTCCAGCTTGCCACCCACCTGGCAGCGGCTCCGCGGCAGCTCCCTGCCCGCCCGCCTGTCCACGGCTCCATGGCAGCTCCCCGCCCGCCTGGCTCACACTTCTGGGTTGGCATTTTGCCGGAATTTGTCCACAAATAAGCCGCATCTGGTGATTAGCCGCACTTCTGGGATCGGCTCGATTCTTCATTGAAATAGGTGCGGCTTATCAGTGTGAAATTACTGTATATTAATATTGGAAGTACTATAAAAGCAGGTCTTTCACTGGAGGCCTCCAGGTGCAACGTACAGACATGCAAACAGAACTTCTACACTTTTTTAAGTTAAAAAATTGAGCATATTTAATAAATATTGTCCAATTAGAAGAGCAGTTGGTTAAATAATTTTCCCTGTGTTCTGCCCCACTGAAGTTGGTCCAAGAGCTTTGCCCCACATTTCTAACGTCTGTGATACATTTTAAAAAGCAAGATCTCCTTGGTTGACTAAAGAGGCCAGACTAAGTAATATTTCAGGAATGTGTTAGAAGGTTAGCTTACTGTTCTAAAATGGAGGTGAAAAGGGTAGGAAAAGTAGTGGGAGCTAGAGCCATGCATTAGCAATCTACAAAGCTACAAATACATGAAAACTATCATAAAATAGCATGAGTATAAATGGGTTTAGAAAGAACAAATGGATCTGTGTCACTGACTCCAAACATTGCTGCCCCACTATGATCACCCATGCTGCTGAGGGTGCTCTGTGTGTAAAAATTGGCTTCCCTGAAAGGAAGGGTGGTTTCTGCTGCTGCTGAAACTAGTTTGTCCCATCCATGCAGTCCAGCTTCAGATAATAATGGGGCTGCTGTAAATGTTCTCCAGGCACAAAGATCTTATCTCACAGTGTCTGTTATCAGACTGCTAGCACTCTGAAGGGGTATTGGCCTCTTTGGGGTATTCCAGAGCAGTGCACCATGGCATTTTCGTTCCTGCTATTTTTACTCTTTGTGCTTTCTCTTCAGGGGATGGGGAAGATGATGAGACGGAAGAGAATACAGGCGATGCCACCCAGGTGAAGCCAGTACTTTCCAAGGCTGAACGGAGCCACATTATTGTGTGGCAAGTATCATACATCCCTGAGTGAGAATTCCTCTTTTCCCTCAATGTAAGTGTCCCTCCTCCCTGAATGCCATGATGTACATACAGAACACCTGCATTATAACTCCTGCTGGAAACTGACCCTGGACAACTGCAACGGTTCCTGCCTTGGACTGTGACCCCCCTGAACCTCTGAACTTGCAGCTTTCATCTCAGGCCCGTATGCTTTTGGCGTGGTTAGGTTCTTGTTCTGCTCTGGAGCTGGCATCTAAAAGGAGAGAAATGGCAGTACACCATTAAGGGAGCTAAGACTGTGGGAAACCCTTGCCCAGTGTCAGGAGGGGCAGCTGGAGGAGGGTGGCTCAGGTTCTTGGGCAGGTCGCCTCACTCCCACGTGCATGAGAAGGAAGTGTGTCCCCAGGCATTCCCTGCCAAAGCAGTGATGGTGAATCATTTCTTCAGCACTCCAGCAGAAATCCTTCTAGTTCATCAGTAGACTCTTCATCTTATCCTTACTCACTCTTAAGCACATAACATCCTCTGGACCTGGAGCAACTAAGGGTCCAAGGAACCCTCCAAAGAGCATCAATGCTTTCACCAGCACTTTGGCTGTGGGGCTGGAGAAGGCTGCAGCACCCTTACTCTGGGGATCGCATCCTCCATCTTTGCAGGAGGAAAGTTCTGCTGCTGCTGGTGTTGCCTCAGCAGTCACTGTTGCCCACCAATGCTGGGTGCGTGCCTGTGTGTGTCCCAGGAGGTCTGGTGGGCTCAGATGTCAGATGGGTGTTTGATTGTTAAGGCCAAACAGCCGTAGTAACAAAAGAGTACCAGAACATTGCTTTTTTAAGACCAGAAAAGGCAACGCTTTCAACTCTCCCTTCCAAAAATACCATACAGAAAAGAATTCTTGAGTTCATTCTGGAAGGTTCATGTGGTGGTTGTCTCTGCATTGCATTTGGTGGCTTCTAAAAGATGGGTGAGGGCAGATGGTGTTGATCTGCTATGAGTTCTGCATTAACACATTGAGATTGCCTCATCTCAGGGGTGTGTCTCCTTTTTATGACCTGCTGGAAGGAGGTCTCTTTTCACAAAGACTTGGAAGTTGGTTGGGAAGGACTGGAAAAGTGCAGCCATGGCTATGTCTCACCTGATGTCACACAGAAAAAGGAATTGAAGCTAGATTCCTGAGATCTTTTACCTCATGTCACAAGCACTGACTATGCTAGTAAGTAGCTTGAAATTTCTGACTCCTGGGAAAAATGGACAGCCCCCAGGAAAAGTGGTGATAGCTCTTTCTGTCTAAGAAATGCTGAGTGATTGTAGATGCTTACAAAAAGAGAGGTGTAGATGCTTACAAAAGAAGCAGCAAAAAACGGGGTCAGACAGTGTAGTTTTGAGCTCAAGATGCAGAATATGGAAGTTCCAGGTGTAGAGGCAATGGTGTGTGCTCCCTTTCTGACACAAGTCAGGTTGAACATTATTTTCTGGGTGTGCAGGACTAGGGCAAGTTGCATTTGTTAGTGATGAATTTGGAAGCTCCTGGTGGTCATCTTGTTTCTTCCCTGACCTGTAGAGCACTCCAGGGTTCTCAGAGATGTCCAGGGATGACAGTATGGGGACAGCTGGGCAGGCCTCCCTCTCCTGGAAGGCTCCCTGCTGTGTCCTTTGCTTGCTGCTCTGGACCAGCCTTGCAGGTCCTGGTGTGCTGCAGGGATGCCACAGTCCCAGGGGATGCTCTAACATGCGGCATCTCTTCTGACACAGGACCACTGAAACAATTTTTGTATCCAGAACAGTTCAGGAAAGGTTTGAGTCATAAATTTTCCCTGCAAGAAGGCAAGAGACGTTTCTGGTGAACAGAGGCCTCGGCCAGCCACTGTGTGGTGCCCACGCTACATATGAGCAGTGCTGGTGACATGCAGCTACCACACCACTCCTCCCCAAAGCAGGAATCCAATCAGAGGGCATCTTCCAGGCATCTGCATACTTGGCTCTGTGACTGGCACGAGGTTAAGGGATACTTGGAACCAACTTGGATGTTGGGGGACCTTTCACTAGGGACATTTTGCTGGGGCACTGCGGACCATGCCAGCCTTCTCATTCACTTTCACTGTATGCTTTTTGCTAGGAAAACTTCTTTGGATCCCAACACAGAGTGCATTGAAGTTAACAATACCACATTTAGAGCACCAATTCCACTGTCATGTAATAGTTCATCAGTTAGGGCCAGGCAAATTTCAGAATTTGGGCTAGTTGAAGGGGAAAAAAAAGGCCTGGTAGGATTCAGTTCCTTAGCTCTGTTAACTCTTTAATAGCAAAGTCAGAATTGCACTATTTATACCGCCAGCTGTTCTGTATCTGGTTTGAGAAGTTGAAGGGACAGCACTTGGTCTCCTGTCACCCACTGGGCCGTACAACACAAGGGAATCTCCCATCAGGTTACTTTCCAGCTCAATGCCATGTTTTCCTCCAAGAGAAGCACATGGCCCAGAGGGGCAGCAGGGGGGAGACCCAGCCTCTGCTGGTAGCTCCTATGCCTTGGGTGGCTGCTGGGCATCAAGGTGAGAACTGACTGGCTTCAGTATGCTTCTCTGTCATATCTCCACTGTGATGTATGTAAAGTATTACAAAAGGATTTTTAAAAGTGTCTTAAGGCCTGTAAACTCCGCTGTTTGGTCTGAAGATGGCATTCTGTAAAGAGCCTGCTGTATGAATATGTTCCCATGCTTTGTCCCCTATGCTATGAACAATGAACTGTATCTGTTCTGTATGTAGTAAACATGTTAACATCAGCTTGGGCAGCGTGTTGTGTTCCTGTGAAGGCTCGGGGATCGCTGTTCAGTTTATAACAGGACACTTGCAGGGGTGGGAATGCAGCTCAAGTGTTTCCTATTGAGCAGCTCAGTGGCAAGAAATGAAATGTGGGTGGCTCACAAGGTCAGAGCAGAAGGGACTGGTCCAGTAACAGTGCAATATATAGCTTGTACCAGCATCAGAAATAAAAGGTGAAAATACAAGGTGGCACAACTTCAGAAATAGAAGCTGGAGCAGAGAAGCATTCACCTGCTGGCTTGCTGCAACTTTAGGTCAGGGTGGCCCTTTCAGGTGAACTGCTAGGGATAACACATCCGGTCAGTTTTCAGCACTACAGGGTGGCCCTTCACAGTCTCATAGGCATCGGTGATATCAGCGTTATTCGACTGCAGGGAGCCCCTCAGTCCCAGCAGCATTAGGATATCTTCATAGTTATTTTGTGGAACTGCATTGATTCAAGGGCTAGACATGGCTAGATGCTGCCTCACCCAAGCTGCCGGGTGAGTCTGTGTCTTATCAGCTCTATCTGCTTTTAGTGCTGGCTTGGCTTCCTGCTGTACTTTGGTCATGGGTAATTTCTTGCCTTTCTGGGGCTGCTGTGACCAGCAGTTGGGTCTGCCCACTATGGTCAGATTCTGTGTGCCCCCTCAGGGAGGCATTTCCTCTGCTGGTGCTACATTCAGATCCCAGCTGTGCAGGACAGAGGACTAAACTGTTCCACTCATCCCATCTGACTCACAACTCCACCTCCCTCTCATCTCCCTTGGTCCTGGTTTATGTTCAGTAGCACCTCAGTCATGGCGAGGACAGCTCAGTGCTCAGCAGTGGAGGTGATGGGAAACTACCTTCCAGCCACAGCAACTGTGATGGGAAGGGTCACAGTCTCAAACTGTGCCTTTAACACTATTGATTCTCCCTCTTCTGGATTCTCCCATTCCTTCTAAAGCCAGAGAACTAGATCTGGCACAAGCTCTGCAATGCTCCTGCCACAAGAAGGCAGGCTCAGGCTTCCCAGACTCTGCTCCTTGTCACAGGACCAGCTTCTAACTCACAAGAAAAGCCTTCCTTCATATCCCATAGCATCCTAATCCTTCAGGAGCCTCTGGTGGGGAACCCAATGGAAATATAGGCAGCCAATCTCAATCCATGTACTCCTGCCTGATAATGTCCATTTCCTGCTGCCTGGGGCCACATGTTCCCGGCCTCATCCAGGCCTCACAGAGCAGAGTCCAGTTTGTGCCCTCCTTCTCTAAATCCCTTCAGGTTATTTGTGATTTCAGGATGCTGCAGGAAATGGAACACCACCTCCTGACTATGTGCAGACACAGGAACTAAACAGTTACTTCTGCAGGGAACTGATCTATAGAGCTGAACAGCTCTTGTGCTCCCTTCACCCACACCCAGACCAGACCCTCCAGCCTTTGACATGGCAGCAGCATCTGCAGCCACTACAAGAAATGACGAAATACCAGAACTGTACTCAGGAGCTGCACGTTTTAATGTTCACAACATGCTGCCCTAGAAGAGGGGTAATTTACAATTAGCTTCAAATGGTAAGAGTCAATCTCACCTCCTTTGCATCACTAGAATAAAATAATTTCTATTTCCTGACAGCCATCTTTGGAGTAAGAGATGGATAGCTTTGGATTATCTTAGTATTCAAGTCATGCTCCTCACTTCTTGTTCACTGCCTTCACGTGTCAGGAACCCAGATCATTCTGCAGTGTTCAGAGAACCAGATGCTGTTACTGAGCTAATGGCTCTACATTTGGCAGTCATGATGATGTCCAGGCACTGAAAAAAATCCATGAATTTTCTTAGAACTGTGCTGCAGAATTAAGAAAATATTTATTTCCATTTTCAGATTCATTTTTTCACAGCTCTGTGAAATACTGTGATATTCACAGTCATTTTTCTGTGATTCATGCAGGACCCAAGTTATGTAAAAAATGTTATGCTCCAAAGAACTGCAGCTGGCTGACCGGAGCTGTGTGTTTAGAGACTATTGAGGGAACCAAGAAGAATACTCTGCTGACTGAAACCAAAGTTATGGAAGAAGAGTCTTAATGTATCTGCATCTTCCCTTTCATATGAGGTGACCTGCAGAGCTGAGCAGAAAGCTGGAAACATCCTACCTGCTCTGTAAGACCCCCTGTGCATTGAGCTTCTAACAGGCAGTGAGAGCATGCGGGATCCTCAGGATACAGAACAAGTCTTTATATTTGTGTCCCTGTAGCTTTTTTCTTTGCCTGCTCTTGGGGAGCGGCCAAGACTTTCTTTAGATCAATAATTGGCTCTTCCATCATTGGTTTTCCCTCCTTCTGCCACTGTGCAAGGATCATGGCTCGGAGCAGTGGTGGATATGGCAGAAACTGAACGGTCTCCTCAGGCACTGGGGTGAATTTCTTGAAGGCCTCCTCCTCGTGTTTGGGCACCATGCGCCAGTCATGGTACATGGCTTTGTCAATCTCCCTCACTTCCTCTTCAGTTTTGCCTGGGAAAAGATGATGAACACAGTGGGTAACCATCCCAATAAACTGCCTCCAGACACAGCAAGTGTTGACTCTTTGGCACCCAAAATGCTAAAACAGGCAAGAGTAAACAGTTTTCAAAGGGCTGGACAAATTCCATGCTATACCATAGGATCTCATTTCTGTCCTTGAGAATCGAAATAGAAACAGGACTACAGGCAAGATGTTCCAGCTGTGTGGGTGACTCCCTCTCTTAAAGTTTTGCTTTGTCTCTCTCAAGTTCCCATGTGCATGGCTAAGGAACAAGAGTAATTTCTCCCTACACTGATGAAAGCTTCCTGGAAAACTAAGTGTTAAAAGTGCTCAAAAACTTAGAAACCTTTGAATGAGTACTATTTCAGTAATTCCAATAAGGGAAAATTGTATACTTAATATAAAGCAGCTCTAAAAAATTTGCTCATACAACTCCAATCATTAATTTGAAATTCCAGTAACACAACTTACTTGCCGTTGCACTTTTTCCTTTTCAGTGACAATTTTAATTGAAATACTCTCATGCTCATACCGTGGCTTGCTTTGAAAGTTTCAGAATAATCTGTCAGCTCACCTAATAGACTTTTAGTACTGCTGTTCCCCAAGGTCTCACTGGCTCTTCCATAGTATTCCCTGGGAAGCCCTGAGGGGACTAGATCCCAGCTTTTGAAACGCGGGGAACTTCTTTTCTCATAAGAAGACCTGAGAAAAACAAATTTCCCAGGGCAACGAGCCCGCGGTTTCCCTGCCACCCTCACGCACCCTCTAGGCCTGCCCCCGTGTGTGGGAAAACGAGCCGGATTTACCTTTGAAGGTCAGGTAGCCCCAGGCCCTTCCATGGTCCATGTTCTGCAAAGAGAAAAGGAACCTGTTGAGGGTGGGTCGCGGCGGGGCGGCAGGCGGGAGCTCCGCCGGGCACGGCGGGGCGGCGGGCGGGACGGGAGAGGTACCTCGGCCATGTAGTCCACCTTCACCTTGGTGATGACCCAGTAGCAGGGCTCGTCGTGCGCCCACAGCCAGGATTTGCGGGTGACGGTGCGGCCCACACCGAAGCGCGGTAGGCGGCAGAGCAGCGCAAACAGCCGATTCTCGTTCCGCACGTCCTCCCAGGCCCGCACGGGCAGCCGTTTCTGCGTCAGTGGCCGCCGCATGGTCTCGCAATCCACGGCGAAGCGCTGTGAGTCCCGCGGCCGATCCTTCAGCGCCCGGTACTCGCGGATCTTCTTGGCCATGGCGGCGATGGGCCGGTGCAGCTTCTTGCGGGTCATAGCTGCAGCCGAGGGCGCGCAGCCGAACAGAACCAGCCGCCGCACCCGGAGCCGGCGCTCCCGCCTCTCCCGGAAGCCGTGCCGGGCCCCGCGGAAGTCGCCCCGCCCGTCGCCAGGCACAGCCTCGGCGTTCCGCGGGGCCCAGTGGCCCGCGGTGCGGACGCTCGGGCTGCTGTTCGCAGAGCGGAGGGCGCGGCCCGGGCCCTCGCCACGGGGTGCACCCGCCGATGCCAGCAGGCCCGGCGCGGCCTGACGGTTCTGGGTACTGGGCGGCTCTCGGGGGAGCGGGCTTGGTTGTTGAGATGCATCTGAACGGCGTCTGGTTTAGAAAAATCTGAGCAGATTCAGCTATGTCAGGGAACGTTCAAAGCCTGAGCAAACCAGGTTTTGGGGAGATTAAAGCAACAGGTCTGGCCCAAGTCTTCAGTCAGAGGCAGGGCCACGAGCAGCAGCCGGGTCGTGGAACTCTGTAGCGGAATGAGACAAATTCCTCCGAGGTGCTCCAGCCGTAGAATGCCAGCACAGTGAGGCTACACTTTTAATGAGTAGACTTTCAAGTAAAACTTTTTAGGTCAGCCTGCAGATTTTGCCTATAGACTGGTAAATTAAATCTGACAGAAGACTTTTTTCTTTGAAATCCGAATGAGAAATTAAAGGAAGCACAGCAATTTCAGCATTGCTGCAAAGTCCTATATTGAAGGCATTCAGGATACTTGACTGGGTTTTTCCATCAGCCAAGATTAATGTGTGAAAGGGGTGTGTTCATGTGTGCTACACACAAAAAAGGTAAACCACACATTAAAAAGGCTAACAATGCTCTTTGGACTAATATGGGGGCATAGGAGTAAGCAGATGTTTTATTCTGAACACAGGTTTAGAATAAAATTTTCGATATCGATCCTCCCAAGTCTGGGGGAAATAGCAGAGCAGTTAAACCACTTATTACAGGGTACAGAGTTGGGAGCTTGTACCCAGGGGTTGTGCAGCACAAGGATCTGTTTAAGGCACCTACGCATCAGTTTCTGTGAGTCCACAGAGCAGAAGAGGTGACAAGAAACAGTTCAGACGATGCGCTCCACACCGAGCTCCTGCACAAGAGCCCCTTCAAGCCCACGTCGGGCGAGTAGCCCCGACAGAGTACGCCAGAGCGGACAGAGCCCGGCTCCTGCCTTAGCCCGGCCGCGCGCGCCAATGGGAACCGCCGCCGTCACAGCGAGGGAGGGAAAGGGAGGTGGCCGCTGACAGCCCTCCCCTGCCACGTGACCGCCTGCCCACGTGATCGGGCCACCCAATGGGCGCGGCCACTGCCCTCCCCCCCCCGCTCCCGCTCCCGGCAGCGCCCGCGCGGCGCGACCGGTCTGTGTCGGTAAAATGGCGGCCGTGAGTCTGAGGCTCGGAGACCTGGTGTGGTGAGTGGTGGCGCGGGCTGGGCGGTGGCCGCGGAGCATGGCGGGCCGAGCGCCTTTAGCGGAATCAGGCTGCTGTTGTGGAGACGCAGGCGGGGCTATACGCGGCCCTGGGAGCAACGCAGCGGGAGCCGAGTCGGGCTGGGCCGTCCTGGGCGCTGTCAGCCCGCGGTCGACTCTGGAGAGTGGCTGCGGGCAGGGTGGGGCTTGGCAGGGCAGGGCAGTGGTGGGGCTGCTGCTGCGTTTCAGGTGTCCCCGCCGCCGTCCCTTGGACGGTGTGGGGCGGGAGGGCAGGCTGGGCTATGAGCCGGGCCGCGCTGGAGGCTGGCGGGGGCGGCGCATGACGGAAGCTGTGTCAGATGGAAGGATGAGGGAAACGAGACGAAAGGACGAGTACTGCAGAGTTTCCTTGTAAGCCCGGGCTCACCTGCCGAGGGATGCGAAAAGGGTTAGAGATACAAGATCTTTAGGGAGAGTCACGGCACCGTTTCTTGGCAATGCTTTCATGATGCAACAAAACAATCCAGCGTTTCGTTGCAGATTGGGGTGTCTCTGTGGAAACCCTCAGAAGCCGTTTTCCCTTGTCACTGTGGTCTTACCCTTCGGTAGTCAGAGCTATGATTTTGTGTTTCCTGGTCGGGAGAAGTGAGAGCATTCCGCCGCATGCTGTAAGCACCGATTAAGTGCATAGGTTGTGCTGGATGGGCTAGCCTGTCCTGCCAAAGCTCAAACAAGTAGCTAATTCCCAGCACACAAATGCATGCATTTATACTGATAACCAGATAAAAAGAAGTATGTGCTTCAGGCTGCTACAACTGCAGGTCTCATCTGAAAAATTTACGGCGCTGGGAAGTTGTCTAATTTATATAACAAAGTAAGTAAGGATTAGTTACTTTTAGCATGTTTCTTTCAGATGAGAATTTGGGGAGTGTTCTGGTCGTAGTTTTGGAATGCAGATTATCCTGCTTTAGTTTTGTACATGACACCCAGGTCCTGTCCCTAGAGCTGCTGTAGGCAACTTTAACAATCGGACAGGAACAGCAGAAAGGGGTTGCTGATTTTTTTTGTCAATAAAGAAATGGAAGCATTGAATGTGAGATATGGTCATGGTCAGCTCTTGGCAGTGTTCCTGCCTGCTCCTGGCTTCTGAATCTTTCGTGCAGCATTGTCATCTCAGGGGGCTGCAGTGCTACTTGCTGAGAAGTTTTGTGTCAGGAGCTATTTGGCCCCATAGGTTCTTTCCCTGTCTTTTGCAAGACAGTTACTAATGGGGTTTTGTGAGAACTGCAGCACAAGTCCATGACAAGGGTGAAATACGGATAAAGCTCATCAGGAAACCTGGTGAGCTGAGAGCTAAGACTGATATCTCTTCCTCCTCTGTGATTATTTCTACTATTGCCTAGTTTTCGTAATGGAAACATTTGCAAGTATAGAAGGTAAGCTTTTCTGCCTTTCTTTTATGGTTCTTCATGTCTTCGATTAGTGTGGCGGTGAACACCTAAAGAAAGTGATGGTAGAACACCTGTTGAGGGGATCCTGCGAGAATCAGAACTTCAGCTTTCTGAGCTGGGAGTTGGTGGCTTCTCTGCTCTCCAGCTGCTGTAGACAGGTGGATAGAAGTTCTCAGCCTGAACTTCAATCTGGTTGCCTGCATCAGTGCTTTTTTTTTCAGTTCCCTGTGAACTGAGGTGGTGCTGCAGTGCCTATTACTCTTGTATCTTGCCGACAGTAGCTGCTGCTCTTCTCTTCAGTTCTGGCAGTCCAGCAATATCAAACAGACTGTCCAGAGACCTGAGTTAGGTGCAGGTGTCAGCTGTGTGTCCTGCCTTGCACAGAAGGTTTTGACTGCAGATTGTAACTCTTAATATAAAAAGTGTTACATAATGTGAAAAAGCAGACACTGAGATAGTTGTTTTTTTTTCTCTGGTTCTGATGCCTAATACTTTCTTTTTTCTCCAGGGGGAAGCTGGGCCGTTACCCTCCATGGCCAGGGAAGGTGAGGTTTATTTGTATTTATTGTTGCCTTCTTAGTTTGTCATGGTTTGTGGGGTTTTTTGTGTGGTTTTCTTTGGTTGGTTGGTTTTTTTTGGGGTATGGAGTTTTTTTGTGTTTTCCTTCTGTGTAGAGAAAGCTTTGCTTGAAAGCATTTCAGTTGTAGATTAACACTGGTTTTCTTGTTTGTTTTTAAACGCATATACCCCACAAATCTAAAGTGTGAACTAGTTTAGGGCTTTATTTGAGCTATTATTTCAGTCTGTCAGTAATAACTGGAAGTTCATGTGGAATGAAAAGCAAATGAGAGCCAGCTCTAGAACTGATTGTGTTTCCCAAATTTAGTTGTTTAATCACTGTCATTTTGTGCAAGACAGATTTTTTTTTTCCATCTTAAGTTGGTTAACAGTACTGTGTTAAATAATAGAAGTAAAGAGTCTGACTTACCAAGATACTGTTTTAGAGCTGTGGTTTTTGAGAAGTATCTGGGGCAGTTTGATTCTACTTTTGGTTTGGTTGGGGTTTTTTCAGATAAAATATTTTTATAAATGAATTTTATATGCCATTTCTGTTTTTTCTACCTCACTGAAAGACCTCTCTTTTATGTCCTATGAGGGCTAAGCATACTGAGGTAACAGCATGAGTCAGGGAAAAGAATTGTCAATGTGGCTGACAATTATAAACTTTTGCTTATTGGATCAAGTTAGTACCAGGGTCCTCTACAGGTGTCACCTGTGTAACTGAATTATAGCTTTTCTCTTTACTAACATTTTAAATTTGGTAAGCAATCTATTTTGGGAGTAAAGACCAAGTTTAAAATTTAAAGGTTACCTAAGTGGAACAATTTTTTATTAATGTTGGTTATCTTCCTAATCAGCTTTAAAAAAAAATCTACAGTAGCTGAACACTTTGTAACTATGTACTTTTTAATTTTGATTTCTCATCACCTTTAGATTGTTAACCCACCTAAAGACCTGAAGAAACCTCGCGGAAAAAAGTGTTTCTTTGTGAAGTTTTTTGGAACAGAAGATCAGTATGTACCTGCTTGTTTTCATCTGGGAAAAATACTGTACTACATAATGCGGATCTTTTGTGGAAGAAATATTTACAGTTTGTTTTGGTGGAAGAAATGTTTACTAATATTACAGTGCAATGTAGTATTGTAAGGGATTCCCTTTGAACCACACAATAAAAAATACTCAACTATTATTGCATGCTGTAGCTGCTCGCTGGGGTGTATGAAGACTCTAAAAACTCAGCTTAGGATTTGGGTTGCTGCTGTGATAATAGCTCACCACTTTTAGGTGTGACATGACTGTGTTATATTTTAGCATGTAACGATGAATAAGAAAGGTACAGCTCAGAGTATTTTTTTATTTTGCTGCCAGAGGAATAAAACGAACTGTATAATTGCCATTTGTAAAAGAATATACTGTCCTACTGGCTGACTGAAAACATTCTTACTTGTGCTTTTGGAAGACCTCACAGTATAAGAGAGCCAAAAATGTTTTAGGCTTCCTTTTTGCCAGACAGAATTGAATGATTTCAAATGTGAACAAAATCATAGTTGTCTTAGATTTAAATGATTACAGACTAGAGGAAAAAACCCAACCTTAGTACTTGGATATTTCATGAAACTGAAAATTATTTGATAATTTTTCAGTTTCTCTTTTTATTTTCTGCTATTTCCTATCAAGTGATGGAATAAAGAAGAAAATTGCAAATACCTGTGGTAGGCGATAAAAAAACCTTTGCTTTTTGGAAGAAAGGTGAAAAGAAATGAGACCATTTGATGAGTGTCTCCTAATGAAATAATTTTTCACTGCTAAATTAGTTTTGCTTAATACTTTACAATATTTTTCCATTAAGAAGTTAGGTCTAAACTTGGAGTAATAGTGAATGCCACATACTGATGGGAATGTTTGGATCTCAGTAATTTGAGGCATGTGAAGGTTGATTTGAGAACGTTTTTTCTGGGTGCTATTTGAGCTAATAAATTCTGAGTTGAAGTGGATTATTTCTGTCCGATTATTTGTTCTCAATTCTTGTATTTTGCATTATTGAATCAAATACAGATTTTTTTTTTTTATACTAAGACAAGCGGTCAAATATCTTGGATACTGTAGATGAGATTAATAACATGATTGCAAATGAGGAGTTAGAGATTTATTACGAGATTCTAGAGCTCTGGCTGGGGCAAATTCAGTCATCTGGTACTATAAGATAGTGGGGTTGTTGTGGTGTAGACCCTTTCCTCAATCTTTGGCTTGTGAAATTTTATCATATCATACTAGATAATAATGAATTAGAAATTTGCGTGCTTTGATTGGCATATCCTACATGAAACTTGAAATAAATGCTATCACCTTTCTTCCAAATAATGTTGGGAGAAGAGAGGGAAGCTTTTGTGCCTCTTCTGTCCTGACTTGGAATTTTAAAAGGCGGTCCTGGTTAGAACTGTGCTGTTCTAACTGGTGTGTTGCTTGGGAAAGCTCTCACATTTGAGCATAATCAGTGAGCCAAATCAGGGAAAATAGAAATTATTTCACTTGAAATGTGAAGATGAAGAAAAAGTCCCTTTTCTTATTTCATACAAGTAAACTAGTGTGTTTTGCAAATACTTTTTTCAGGTTTATGTATAAACAGGACTTGGAAATACATAACCGAGAGAATGTCACCACTTTATGAACAGCCTGAGAAATAGCAGAGTGCAGAGCTGTCACTGTTCAAGGGGTGATGATTGCAGTTACTCATACTGATGGTCTAGTGTATGTAGTTCCTTTTTTAGCACCTCACTTTTTCTGCCATGTTCATGCTGTATGATGGCATTTCTGTACCATGGATCCATTGCTGCAGCTCTTGTATTACTGCCTTAGCCTTTGAGGTTGAACAGGAGAGGGTCTGGTCATCAGCTTGTCCAGTATCTGTAAGGCAAAGGTGATGCTGATTGCTGGGTGCAATCCCTCCCACGAACTTCTGAGGGTTGTTGCCAGTCAGATTGTGGAGAGGTAGGCAGTCTCAGGCCCTATTTTTCATTTCCTTCTGAGGATTCCTAGGTGCCTGCTGTGGCCAGAAATGCCCTTGTTCCAGGCTGGGTGCAAATTGTTCCTTCCTCATTCACGTGGCTTTAATTTGTCGTTAAAAAGGTTAAAGAGAAAGATGTTCAGAAGTAAAAATGGATATGCATGAGCAGAGCAGGGGGGTAAATAAAAAAATACTGATGTGTTTGGCAGTGGTTTTGGTGTCGCGAGTAAGTTTTGGTTATTTGTGAAATTCTGGCTAGCTTTGGATACAGCACAGAGGAAATGCATTTTCCTTTTCCTGCAATTGAATATTATCATGTACTGGGCCTCTGCAATGCTGCAGTGGCTAAGGGAATAAATTAACTGGAAAACTGTGAGTAGTTTTGTTCCAAGACACACAGGTGAGGGCATGAATGCATTCAGACTGTTCTCTAGGTCCTGGCTTTTGATAAATTTTCTGTTGAACTCTGTGCTCTGTCTCTTAGTTGTGTTGATGTTAGTTTCTCCTGTTACTTCCAAAGGAATGGGTTTTCTGGAAGATAAGGATTCTCTACCCATGGAAGCAGATTTTGCTTGTGTTTAAACTCTGAGGTACATATAAGCTTTACCACAGTGAAAGCCACTTTGATGTTCATAGTAGTGATGTAATATCCATGTCTTGTTCTAAGTGCTTGTGTGCATCGCAATTAAGGCAATAATGTAATGTCTCTTTATTACCTTGTTCTCCAGATTGATAAGAAGGTTTTTCTAGTCTGCTTAGGAGTTGTTTTTCTGTGTCTTTTCTTAGAGTAAATCACATTAAAAAGATTCTTTATCTAAAATCAAAGCTGATGTTTCCGTTTCCTGTCCATAGACCTGACAAGCATGTAACGACATCCATTATAGGAATCTAAACAAGCTTAGTTTAGAAGTGGAACTTAGACCTCTCATCTGTGTTTCTAACCGTGCTTCTCAGATAGTATTGAAAGTCTCCTTTTATTATTATTTCCATGCTACAGTCTTGTTGTAGAAAATCTTTGTAGATATTTCAGTAGTCAGGTAAGAACTTTTATTTTGCTTAAATTAGATAAAGTTATTGCTTTTAGTAGTTAAAACTAATAGACTGGCTGGCCTACAGTTCAAAATATTTTTGCATTTCTTGGCCTACTTAGGAATTCATTACAACATTCAAAACTAAAAATATTGTTGCTATGCAGTTTCTACTATGTTTCTTTAGAAATACTGGTGAGAGTCCTGCAGCCATCAGAGATGTGTTTACAAACACAGCCAAATGGACTTGCAAATTATATATATCACAGTCTTACCAGGATGCTGTAACAACCCATTCTTGCTTACAACCTTTTGAAGAATCAGTGTGAAACTAAATATGGTGACATCAAGGGGCACTTCCTGGCTTTATATATTAAGGAAAAAATGGAGGAAGCTTGCAATCTAAGATAAGTGTAATAATTTGCAAACTGTTTCCATAAAGCACAGTGATTTTAACACAGCACTCATTACCTTTCCATCCTCCATGTCTTATTGGGATGAAAGCACCTACCCTTTTCTTCTGCCACTGTTTTCCCTGGTTTTCAAGGGGAGAGTAAATTTAGGATGTAGTCTTTCTGAAACGTTCTTTCAAGTCTTGACATCAAAAAGCACTTGCTTTAAATTTGCCAACAATTAGAAATACATATTAGTAGTCTGAGGGGCTGGAGGGATAGACTGAGCTGGTGGAGAGGGTGAGCCTGTGTTCCTGGTACTTCTCAGTGAGGTGTATTATACCATACGGAGCTCCATGTTGCTATAGCAGAGCCAGCTGGAGTGTTGTTCAGCATCCCTACATAGCTGGAAATCACTACAGGCAAAAATCTTCCACCTTGTACTGAGGAGGTGTTTTATTGCATAATTTTGGAAAACCTAATACTTAATTTGCTTCAGTGTTGCCCTGCTTCTGGGTTTCTTCTAAATATCCCTTCCTTCATTCTAGTATGATCTGGTCATTGTTGTATTTTTTTCCCAGGAGTTTATGTACTAAGTTGCAGAAGTTAGTTAAATTGTTTAATTTATGAGGGTTGGGATGTCCCCTTTTAAACAGGAGGAAATCCATCTTGATTTATCTTGTGTGGTCAAATACAGTGGCATTTTAAATAACTAAGCAATTTTCTTTTGAGTTTTGGAAGTGGTTATGTTAGCACTTAGTGTGGTCATCTAAAGTGCTAGTTTAAAGCAATAAAATTTTTCCCAGACTGTGGTGAATAGAAATTTGGAGATACAGTGCCACTGTTTTCCATCCCTAGCTATATGGTCTGCAAAAAGTGAGGATTGATGGATATTCTTCCATCTCTTTTCTGCAGTTTGTCATTAGGAGTTAGTATCTTCCTGTTAGTAGACAGAAAGAGAGTGGCTGGAATGGTGAGGGTTTGAAGATCTCCTTGCCTGTGCCGTACTTGTGCCAGGGATTTGAATCTGGTGTCTCTGCATCTCTCTGTGCCACTGTTTCTGTGTGGCTGCAGGTCACTTTCATGTTTGCCTCTGCTTATTCTAAGTTTTGCATATTGTTTATGTTTATTATGTGGATTTTATAATTTTTATAATGTGGAACAGGTATTTTTTTAAGAGTGGTATTTTGGAGAGGATGAGGAACAGTGTGGAGAAATGAAAAGAGAAAGTCATGGCTAACAGGTATTTTTATTACATCTTTTCACTTAGCACTTTGCCCATTCTTTACAGCTGCCTGTGTTTGTGCAGTACTATGAATGCAATTTCATCTTAAATATGACATCTTCAGTGTCAACGCTGATGTTTTTCTCGTGCTTTGATTCACTGCTGAATCAGGAGGGAAACAATAGAAACCTTTTATGTATTGTATCCTTGAGACTGATTCAAATACTAGGCTTCATTGGCCTTGAGGGTTTTGAGATGTTATGTATAAACATGAATGATTTCGTTTGGTGAAAAGATCTTTTGTTTTCAAGAGCAGTGCAAACACTACATACAATTGATTTTTATACATTGGTGTCAAAAGGTGCTCATGTCCAGGTAGGTGATGCATAAACAAACTGGAAAGGAAAAGACCAATTTAATTTTTCCCTTGTTTTTTTTTTTTTTTTTTTTTTTTTTTTTAAGTTTATTTTTAACTGATGCAGCATTTAAGCATTTGTTTTTCACTTATTAGTTTGTCTCTGAGTTCTCTAGTTCTTTGTCCTGAAGGATCACATGTGCCAAGATGCATCTTTGAAGCCTCGAAGTGGAAAGCTTTGTTCTTTGGGCTTTCTTCATACCAAAGGAAAAGGAATGAAAAAGGAAGCTAATGAACATGTGCAGTGAGGAGGGATAGGATGTGCAGAAACCTAAGAGAATGCTTTGAGAGAAAATGACTTATTTTTATTTAGAAATTCAGTCCTGCAACAACATTTAATGTGCTTTTATACATTGTGATCCAAGATTTTGTTTCCTTTATGCATATGATGAAACACTTGTCATGAGCTACTGCTGTGTGGTACTCAGGGATGTTTGTCATTGACATACAGGCAGGCTTTACAGTGTAAGAGAATTTTAAGGTGTGTTTCACAGTAATGTATGGGCTACTGGGAGAGATTTTCTGAATAGCTGCTGGACTCAGGCTCTTGTCTGAATGCAGTGATTTGACTTGTTCTATTGAGTCAGTTCTTACAAAATGATGTAAGCTAAGTGCTTCAGCTTTGCATACAGGAGCACTGGGTTCTTTGGGAAAGGATGCTGGTGTTTTCCACAGCCAGCTCTTAGCGGGAGGTCTTGCCTCTGCAAATGAGACCAAAATGTTTCAGTCTACTTTCTTAAAGTTGATTCCTGATTACAAACAATTGCTATTGCCAGTGGGGAGAAAGGTCTTAATTAAATTTCAGAGTTTATTTTGTGGAGAAAGGACAATCCAGATTCAGCAAAACATTACTATTATTTTTTGTTGTTTTAATCTTCATGTTCAGTTTAACTATATGACATGTCACAGTGTCTGAAAATGCAGCTATTAAATCACTTAATCTGCTTGCAGGAGCTAGACTGCACTGGGGAATATTTAAAAAACCTTTAATCATGGGTAGTCTATATAACATAGAGATATCTAGTGACAAGAGAAAGTCTGATTGCCCCGTTTTTGCTGTATGCTAAGAAGTACCATTGGCCATACTAACTGGTTTGGGAAGGGTTTTCAAAACTTAGTTATTTTTTCTGTAGGGTGGAAGTAGCTTTGTAACAGTGTGGTTGATGATCCTGGGCTTGAATTTGGGGAGGGAGAGAGGTGGTTTAATCTCCGAGAGCCACAAGGAATTCAGGCATCAAGGGAAGCAAAGGTATTCCCTTAAACCTCACTGAAGAAGTGGTAGAAGAGCTTGTTTACTTGATGACTTTACCATTCAGTAAATGTCAGGAAGTCCTATTTATCAGGAGTGGAAACAGGGAAATCGTTTTGATTTTCCTCAAAGGACTGCAGTCTTAATAGGACTGCAGGTTAATACTCTTCTACTGTACAAGTCAGGTTATCTTAAAATAGCAACAGTGAAGGAAATAGTTCTCTTGTCTCAAAAACAGAATTGTTGTTTTCATGCAGAATACCTGTATACGTCAGAAATAATTGCAGCAATGAGCTGTGGCTTTTGTGTTCACTCTGTGTTGTCATCTCTATAGTGAGATACATAATGCTGGGGGTTTTTTCCTGCTGTTTTTTAGACAGCAATATGGTCAATGTATTTGAACCAGGTATTGATAGCTGAAAATTGTTAGGTGGACTTTGCTTTCAATAACCTCTTGAGTAGATTCGTGGTATTGGCTTTGCCTGGAGGCATGGGACTGTGAGTGTTCCTCATGTCGAAACAAGTGGAGTCATTGGGCCGCCATTGTTTTAAATGCCTCTTGTGATCACATCCAAAAGCTGTTTTGTGAATAGAGAATAACGTTTAGAGGTTGACACTGCTAGAATAAGAGGAGATAAAACTTAAGAAATAACAAAGTAAAAGTGCCAGAAGAAAATTCTCAGTGAATGCATTAATGCAGCCCTTCCCTTTCTAGGTAGGAAGTGAGTTTGGGCTGTTGTCATCAGTAGATCCGGGGGGAAAGTATAGTTGGGTGTTTCTCAGAGTGGGACCATTGAGAAAGTTGCAATTTGGATACTATAACTAGCTTCTCTTTTTGTTTCAAGTGCTTGGATCAAAGTGGAGCAGCTGAAGCCTTATCACCCTCACAAAGAGGAAATGATAAAGATTAACAAGGGTAAGCGCTTCCAGCAAGCTGTGGATGCTGTAGAAGAGTTTCTTAGAAAAACCAAAAGCAAGGACCAGGTGAGTGGATTCTTTTTCACTGTGTGCATCAAAACAGGTCTTGCCACGAGCGATGATTAGAAGCCTTGTTATGTGAAAGGAGTTTGTTGCCTCTGGCAAGTTGAGGAGGATTTTGTTTTCCGTCCTTTGGTTTTTGGGATTTATTTCCTATCCTATCTTCTTCCCCGCTTAATCTTGTTTGGTGGGGAAAAGTGATTATTGGATTATTAAATGATGAAGAAACTGAAGAGGCTATTTGATCTGCTTGTGACCATTTTATAAAACAGTCTTAAGAATTTGGTATCTAGTAATCTTGTCTCTAGTATGCTGGAAGTGGACACAGTCCTGGCAAGTCTTCAGGTGGCCTGTTCTGTTATGTGCTTGCTTAAACTGCTGTGTTTTTGCAGGAGAACTAACCAGGAACTTCACTCACCAATTCCAAAGGGCTAACATATACGTAGTTTTCAAGTTACTGTGCTGTTGTTTTGCTTGATAGTTATCAGCACAGGATCCTTCACATCCTTGGTTTTGCATGAAAATCATTCCATCTCTTCTCTTCTTTCCTTACCATCTTCTATTCTATGATCTCTCAGGCGTCTTCCCATAACTCCACTGAAGAGAAGAATCGGCGTAATTCCAGTGAAGAAAGAGGCAAGCAATCTGCTGGTGAAGAGAAGCGCAAAGGCAGTTTGTCTGAAGGAAAGGTGAAGAAGGGCACAGGGGAAGGAAAAAAGAGGGTCTCTTCTGTCTCGTCAGAGAGAGGATCAAAGTCACCCTTGAAAAGAGCCCAGGATCAGAGCCCCCGAAAGCGGGGGCGCCCACCCAAGGATGAGAAGGTTTGTGTTGTGCATGTCCACCAGTGCCCGTGGACTTGGCAGCTGGACTTGAGGGCTGACTGGCACCTTGACTAACAGACCAGCAGGAAGAATCAGTTCAGTATCCCTTTTTTTAAGCTTTTCCATGTTGCTACTTCTAGACCATTTGGCTGCCTGATACCCTTGGAAAGCATATTGTTGATTCTTCCTGTGATTTTTTAGCAGTTAGTTACTGTGAGTGGCTCTGTTCCTGTCTTTGAGAGGGCTTTGAAAGCTGTATTGGGAGACTCCATTCTTTCGGCTTGCCATCCTTGAGTTCTGTTTGTGTGGGAAGGATTAGCAAAGAGACATGGGTCTTCATCTGGCTCCTGACTTCTCCCATCTCATTTACTTGATCACCTATGATCAGGTGATAAGTAATTGCTCAGCTTCAACCTCAGTACTCACAAAGAGAGCGATATCCTTAAGGGCTAGGGTTTAAAGGAGGAATTTATAGCCTGGAGAATCCACCAGAAGAATTGTCTTCATTTCAGCTTCTGTGCTTTAGGATATGTTCCCATCCTCCATTATAAAGGAGCCTTAATATTTTATTCCTACCACTTTTCTGATATTTCTCAATGTTGTGGCAGCACTTTGTCTACCCTCATTTTAGAGTTCCAGCTTTTTTTATTATGGAACTCACTGTTGTGGTCTAGATCTTCCTATTTCAAATGGATATTTATTTTGGTGGATTATTGCAAGGCACATCCTCCATTGGAGACTACATCTGAAGACAACTGGGAAACTTCAATTGAAACACCATACGGCAACATGCTTGCACACCTGTGCTTCAAGGAGATCATGTTGTGCTTCACAGTCTTTTCTTTCAGTCAGGATGCAAGTCAAGATGCTGGCCTTTGCTCTCCAGAATTGTTAATGGATTGGCCTTCGCTGGTTGAACAGCAGACTCTCTCTTGATACAGTAAAATGAAGCTGATCATCTCAGATACTAGCTGTGAAGGCATCATAAAATAGAATCGCAGAATATCCTGATATGGAAGGGACACACAAAAATCATCATGTCCAACTCAAAAGGGGTTAAAGGAAATACTGGCTCTATTTTAGCACCAATGTCTGTGAAGTTAGGCTGCGCAACAGATCCCATCAGTTGCTTCTTTTGAGGGAAGTTGGAGAAGGGGAGGAATGGATGCATGTTTGTGAAGATAACTAATAATTACAGAACTTGTCTTGACTGTTGTAGGAAAATGCTTCATTGGCAACATAATTTTCACTTTTCTAAGTATCTTCCTATAAGTAGGGTGTGTCTCCACATATTTCTGTTAAAATAAGCCACAAGACCTTTTTTTTCCCTTGCAAAATGATTCTGTGTCTTTGAGCTAGATTCATTCCAAAATTGATCAAAACTAATGGCTGGGAGAATTCTGATGGTGCTGACACATTGGTTTTACTGTCTTAACTACCTCAGGACATTGATATGCTTTGAGTGAGCTAATTGTGGTAGTGGACATTATTTTACTGACACATGACAGGCAGACTGGTTTTAAAGTTGCCACGAAGTGGTGGCCAGCTGTGTGATAACTGCCTGGCCACAAACGAAGAAATTAAGCAGGATAGGGTAGGAAAGTAACCATTGTAGCTTCTGGAAAGTGGCAAATAAAATAATGTTATATGAAAATATAACAGTACTGCCTTAATACTGTTTTTCAGCCTATTAAATAATTTTAAAATCTTGTCTTCTTGCCTGGTTCTCATAAATTCCTCAAGTTCTTAGCCCTAGAGTAGAAAACATACTGTTGTCCTGAATTACAATGATGCTAGGATTTGGAGTTTTTTTCTCCATCCCAGTTCAATTTCTGGCTTCCAAACAGTAAGGATGCATAAAAATCAAGAATCCAGTTGTTGGTGAAGTGTGCTCTGTCTAGAAAGGCTATGTAGCCATATATGATCACTCTCATACTCTTGTTTTTATAGCTTATATGAATATTTTTGAAGGAGCAACAGAATTTCATAGATACCAAAACAGGTTTTATCCATACTTTACCAGCTGAAGTATGCAGGACTCTCCCAAGACACTACAAGATTGGAGACTGATGTCTGCGTTGTCCAGCTAACATTTGGACAGTTGCATCGTTCTGGGTTACCTTCAGGAGTCTTGCTCTGGCTGTTTTTGCAAACAGTGTTCTTCTCTTGTGCTTCTGTGTGAATACTAAGGTATATTGTGCATTTGCAGGAAGTAATTTTGAAGGGGAGATCATGTGACTCCATTTCTGTACCCTCATTTCAGAGAAAGACAGCACATATTATGCAGAAGTCCTGTGCATTCTCTTCATGTAGCATAAAAACCTAGGTGTCTATAGCATGTGTCTATGACCTACAGCATAAAGACCTATTTTAATCTATGTCTTGGGGAAATAAAAGAGAAAGTTTAATCTGCTCAAAGTAAGAGTCCCAGTATGTTAAGTACTATCATGATACTACAAACCAGGGCCTGTGGAGCAGATGAGGCAGCCCATATACCAGTTTGTCTCACGGATTCTGCAGACTTGAGCAGATGTGGCTGTCAACCTCATGCTTTGAAGGCTCTCCTGATTACAGGTAGGCTATTCTATTGTGACAGGGTAGGATTAAAAGAATTCAGACCTCTGCTTGTAATGATGTTCTTCACTCATTTGTTAAGATTTTTGCATCCACCAGAGGAAAATATGGGATCAAGCATGTTTCTTTTCTGCTCATGATATAAGTGCACAAGTGCAGTGATTCCTCTTAGGTATGAAGACTGGACTCTCCAGAAGCCATAAATCTGGTTGAATTCCTTCACTGGCAGTTGATGCTTTTCTCACCTCACCTGTGTTGCTAATACTCTGTGTTTAACTATGAATGCTTTTTGAAAGGCCTGTGAAATTGAAGGGCTCATGGAAAGGCCTGTGAAATAGAAGGCGTTTGTAGTGCTTTCAAAGCTCTCTGTGTGCTCAAATGATGATCATGCTGTGACCAGCCCCTGAGCCAGGTTTTAAGCTCTTTCTGATCCTTCTTCTGTCTCCTCAGGACCTCACAATTCCAGAGTCAAGTACAGTGAAGAGAGTGATGACTGGAACAGTGGCTGGATTTAAATGGCCACCAAGTGTGAGCGAGGTGAGAAGCTTTACAACATCTTGTATCTGAGTTTGTCTGGCTGTAAAACAGTGAGATCTTATCTTCTTGTGTCAGAACTGTACTGCAGCATAACAAAGCTGAATAATATCCCAGACAGTTCAGAAATATGCTAGGAAATGAGATTTCTGTCTCTCCGGAGCAATTTGCAGATTCACACTTAACTTACTATACTAATGTTTACACTACTTGTTTCAAAAGCATTTTTGGGAATGACTTCTCAAAAGTGTGGTGGTGGTCTGGATAGTCTCCCCGTCTGAATACTCTCACATGGGGTGCTTTCATTTGATTTTCTTCACAAGCAGCTTTTCAAAACCTTTTGATTTGGTTGAATAAATGTGATCAGTAGAGCAGAATAAGAGGAATATGATTCCAGGCTAGTATGTATGACGCTTACTGGGTAGATGAGGTATCTAGGCCTGCAGTCCTTGTTGCTGTTAGGATGAGTTTGCTTGGCATGTAGCAATCTCCTGTCAATTCCCAGAATGCTGTTGTGTGGAATTCCTTGGAAGCTGGAAAATAAGTGTTTTCATTTGCTTGAGAGAGGAAGGAGCTGAACATGAATTTTCTTTCTCTCATGTTAATCTTGCTTCTCTGCTTTTCCTACAGATGTCCAAAAATGAGGAATTTTTTTGAATGGCTTTGTTTTTGAGAATAAAACACTATGTAAACTACTGAAGTGAAACAGGCTCCTTGAGACAGCTGATACATTTTTATATTTTCCCCCTTCTGTGATTGTTCTCGTGCAGCTTAGGAGAGCAAGGGAATTGTGCTGTGGTCACTCAGTGACTCTCTGGATTTATTTCTGAGGCTGTACTTTCTCTCTTTGTAGCCTGTGAAGGACAGTGATCCACACTTTCATCACTTCCTGCTAAGCCAGACAGAGAAGGTAAGGATTTGGCAGACAGGATCATGCTGCTGGCTAGCTTGGAATCCTTGCTGGAATCCTTGCTGGTTCCAGGCTTTTGCTGGAACTGAATACAAGGAGTATGCATAAAGAGCTTCAGAATTCTGTTCTTTAGAAAAAATTAGTTGAAGTACTTTCAAGCCTTAAGATTTAGAGTGATTTAACATTAAGTACAGTGAGTAGTTTTAAGTAATTCAAGATATCTAACACTAGTTTTTGACAGATCTGATGTAATAAATTGTGTAGAATGAGCAGGATGGACAGGAAAAGCTTTTTTTGTGTCCAAAAGTTCTGTTGTTTGATTGTTTTTTATTGTTGGCCTATCTGTTTATCTGGATAGGCTTGTCAATTTCACTGAATGTTGCAGGAAAACTTCCAGGACTGGAAAAGCTTAATATAAAATACTGCCAGTTTAGCTCATGAGAGTCAGAAGGATTTTATATTCAACAGTGAACATCAGGAGGAGAAGAAGAGATCAAATTAAGCATAAAAAGATTTATATCTCACTGAGGATCTGGGCAGAGCTAGAGGGATTAAGAGCTGCTAACAGTTTTATCTAGATTCACAGTAAGCAGCATGGGGAAGAACAGCCTTTGCCTTAGCATTTGTAGAAAGCAGCATGCCTTTTTATATTAACCAGAAGATTTTGGTTCCACAGCTGTGGAGATACAGCAAATGTAGATGTGAGGCTTCTTGGCAGGCTTCAGAGAGCTAAATGTAGGAGTAGGGATGGCCCAGGTTCTGGTGCCTCCAGAGGAGCCTGTAGTAGGAACTACAGGAGGGAATCTGCAGTGCCTCTGCTAGAAAACAGGCTGAATTGCTGGCGCATGGTGGGAAAGAACAATCTTAATACCTTGCAATATATTTTAGGTTTTATTTTCTCCCCTTGAGGGAAGAGTTGTCCTGCTTTGAAGGTGGTGGTGGGTGGGTGAGCTGCCTGTTTCTTTGGAACAAGATATGGTCTGTTTGCTCAGGAGAGTAAATCAGCACTGTTCTTCCCCTGAATGCTTTGTCTTCTCCATACAGCCAGCAGTCTGCTATCAAGCCATCACAAAGAAACTGAAGGTTTGTGAAGAGGTAAAGCAAATCTTCATTTTGATGGATTTTTATTGTTATGAGGCCTTGCAGTTCTTCCAGAGCTGTGCATTATATTTTTATTATTATTGTTTTTATTATTATTTTCCTCTCTCTCTTCCCACCGCCCCACTCCCTCAGGAGACAGGATCCACCTCTATCCAGGCAGCAGACAGCACGGCAGTCAATGGCAGCATCACGCCTACAGACAAAAAGTAAGATCTCCAATACACTTCAGCCATTTCCTTCTCAGCTCACACTCCAGGTCACTGAGAATGAATAAACCTAACATTTCCCTTTACCTGCACATTCCTTCTCTCCTTGTGTGAAACTCTTTTGGGGAGCAAGGTGGGAGGGAGGCAGCTAAAAACAAAGGGGGCTGTGCAATACAGAATTCAGAGTAACTTTTGTCCTGGATACATCTGTTATTCAGAGTGTTTCTGCAGTTGCCCTTTTCAGCAGGTCCCACTGAGGATGTTAGCAGCAGCAATATTCCTGAGTGTCACATGAGATAGGAAGATAAAAGGGAATCTGTCTCTAGTAGTGCCTGGCAGTTGACTGGGGTTGTTCAGTCCCTCTCCTGAGCATGCAGAAGACAAGATGAAGAGGGAGGTGTGTTCTCCCATCGCAGGAACTTTGCTGTGTAGCACGTGAGCTTTTCTGTTTTCTCCTAACAACCCTGTTCTCCTTTTTAGGGTGAGAGAAGCCTATCTTTAGCTTCCTGTTTTGCTCTTTAACTTCTGCTCTGTTCAAATTGAGTTCAGGCCACTCTTGCTGTTTGCTGTTTGGGCAGTTCACATGGAATGTCAGTTCTCACCTGTACTGTAGGGAAACAGAAATAACAGTGAAGCTGTTTACCTAAACAGTCTCTCAGGAAAGTGCATCTCAGAGGTGGATTGAGAAGGAAGGAATATATCTGCTGGTTTAGAGACTTGAAAAGAGGTAGACCTTATTTGGGCCATGTAAGGAGCCTGTAGTGATTTGCTCTGCCCTGTCTAAATTAATTTGCTTGGAGAAAAGACAGTATGGCTAGCTGGAAGAGGATGGGTGGCTTGTGAAAGCCACAGTGCAGCTGCAGTGTGGCTAATTCTGCAGAATTAACTGTAGGTTTGCCAGGTAAATTTTGTTGTGACATTACCTTGGATGTAACTGAATGCTTCAGAATTTTCGTGAAAACTGGGTTTTGTGGGAAGTTGCATGATGGATAAAAGGGTTCTTCTAGCAATACCTGCAGAGGAATTCCTGTTGCAGGTGATTATAGGGACTTGATGGCATATTGTCTTATTTTTCATAGAGGGAGCAAGACTGTTTTCCAGCTTGTGGGTGGAGGGGAACACTGTTTTCTGGGACTGATGATGACCTGTACTGGCCTAATTCTTCCTTTCTTCCAGCGTCTGAAATGGCAGCTGTAGAGCAGGGACTAGGTCTTTGGTCTGGCATGATGTTTAGCCCAGTAGTCTTTGCTAGGCTTTATTACAACTATGATACTAATGTACCATTCAGTTATACAAGCAAATATTGTATACCTGACTTAGCTTTAAAGTCAGAAGATGAATTAGAGAAGCACCTGCTCATTTCTAAGTATTCCTTTAACTTCAGTAAGGCAATGACTATCAACAGAGAGCACACAAACAACAATGTTAGTAAACAAAAAACCACTCACAAACAAACCACCCCAAAGAATCCAAACTATCCAAACCTTTAATATTTAGGTGATCTTCTGAAATAGATTAAAGACTTTCTTCAGAAAATTGTTAGGGATTTTGCTAAAGCAAAATAAATTCCAGCTTGCTTGTAAAGCTCAGTCTTTGCCCATTGTTTGGGTATTTTTTTTGTGCTAGTGATGCTCCAGTTTGTTCTTCATCATTTCCAGCACCATGAGAAACTGACACTGATTGCTTTCTCTTGCATTAATATTTATCTATACCCTCAGGATAGGATTTCTGGGCCTTGGTTTGATGGGAAGTGGTATTGTCTCCAACTTGCTGAAGATGGGTCACACTGTCACTGTTTGGAACCGGACTGCTGAGAAGGTAGGCATGTGCTTAAACCTCTCTTAAACATTGTTACCCCCTGTATCTAATGGAATCATCTGTCAGTGGTGCCTGGGAGAGGATGACAAAGAAATGCAAGGATATGCTTGCCACTTTTTCTGTCCTGTTTCCTAAGTGCTTATTGGTGGGCACATGTGACTAGGTGCAGCTGTGGTCTGTTCTAGTGTGGTCAGCAGTCCTGCCCCGCTGCCTTTTGTGTGAGAGGAGAGAGTTGTCAGAAGAATTGCATCCTTGTATATATACGTGTGTGTTGGAGAATGGGATGTAACATGCCTCTGAAAATACTGCTGATGTGAATAGCCATGTCAGTGTATTGTGCCAAAAAGGCCAGGTGCGGGGAATTATCTGTCAAGATTGAGCTATGGTAAGATGCACTGCTCCGTCACAGCCTAGTCTACATCTATTGTGCTAGTCATGTGGCAACAAGCATTCTGTCAAAGACCTGCTGTGTTGTGAGGCCAAGATGGAGAAGGGTTTATAGGAGTATTCAAAATGAAAATGGAGCTTATATTGCATTGCACTTAGATACTTGACAGTGTTACTCTTAGTAGTGGAGGAGGAAAACTAGGTACCTGGGCGAGATGTGGTACTGGGAAGATGCTGTGGAATAGCAAAGCAGGAAGGACACTGTGGTTACTTTGTTAAAAGGGGATTAAAAGATTTATTTTTTCAAGAGGAAAACGTGGCTGGTATGAGGGGATAGGGTAAGAAGGAGCCAAGACTTTGAAGCAGCAGCCCTCTGAAACACATCAGTCTCAGCTGTATATTCCTGTTGCTATCCAGTTACACATTTTGCTATGTCCTTTTACCAATTTTTTTTCCCTAAATCTCCCTTTTTTCCCTAATAATTTCTTGTCAAACCCACAACATTATTACTGTTTCATCGAAGAGTTTTGTGTATTTGTGCCTTTCTTTCAAAGTTTTTCACCTGTTCTTCAGAAGAAACTGCAAAAGAGCCCTGCATGCACTCATGTTGTGTGTGTGTGTTTGTGTAGACAAAGCAACAGAAGAAGGTGAAGTTGCTGGGTAATTTAACATGCCTGACCCCTTTGGAGTTGTGTCCAGCAGTGGAGTTTTTACAGTAAAATGCAGAGAATCAATTTGCTCTGTATTTGTCTTATCTTTGGACTTGTGCCTTTTGCAGTGTGATTTGTTCATCCAGGAGGGTGCACGGCTGGGAAGAACCCCTGCTGAAGTAGTCTCCACTTGTGACATCACGTTTGCCTGTGTATCAGATCCAAAAGCAGCAAAGGATGTAAGGATTAGCTCTTATTTTACCTCTGCTGGCTAGACTAGAAGATGGCAGTCACTGAATGCCAGTTCTGATTCTTGCTAACTGCAGTAGCCTGGTTCATTGTACATCCTGAGCAATGCAGCTGTGTAAAAATGAATGTCCCAACAAAAATTAAGCATTTTAAAAACTACATCTTTGAGGGCAGGTTCTGATAACCCTCTGGGGGGTCTGCCACTGCAGTGCCATGTTCAGCTGGACACCTGTAGAACTGGGGTTTCTCTGCAGACACCCTATTGCTTTACCGCTCTTCTGTTCTCCACAGCTGGTGCTTGGTCCAAGTGGAGTGTTGCAGGGGATTCGCCCAGGCAAGTGTTATGTGGATATGTCCACCGTGGATGCAGATACAGTCACAGAGCTGGCCCAGGTAATCACTGAACTGAGCATTCAGCAGCAGTTCTCCAGTTTGTGTTGCTTTGGGCACTTTATTTCCTGTTGGTAATAAAACTGCTTTTAGAGGTCTTTGGGCGGCTTCTCAAGTTCCAGGCAAGTTCCAAGACAAAATAACATGTCAAATCTTGACAAGCAAATGGTGTTGAATGAGGTGTTCCCTGGTGATACCAGCAAAGCCTGTACATTTGGCAGAGCTGTTACCTGACACCAGCGCAAACAGATAGCCAAATTTTGATCCCCTTGATTTTGTAGACAGATTGGTATTCTGTAGCAAACTGGAGGGTAAAACTCTGCCTGGATTAATGACTGATAAAATGCATAATCTGCCCAGTTTAAATGCTCTGGTTGGGGAAAATGAAAGTCTTCACATTTCATTCTATAGAAATATTATTACAGGATTTTTGTAGACGCGTTCTGATTACTTCTGCTGTGGTATCTGTGATTTCTTTTTGGCATCTTGATTGTTCCGCATTGCCCTAAGGCAGCATGTGTGATTTTGCAAGGAAGGGGAACAGGTTTTGCTGAAGTTTTAAATAGACATGTTGGTGATGCACTAATGCATAACATCAATTTGGAGAATGCAAATCACCCATATTAGTAAACATCTGGCTGAAGAGATCTGTCAAAGGCCTTTCCTCTCTGGGAAGGAGGGGAAAATATAATGATCAATCTTCTGGGATTCTTAAGCCACATTCACACCTTCAACATTGATCCCTTGGCCAGTGTAGGGTGTCATGACTAAAGCATGTCAGTTCAGCTGCTTAAGATGTGCACAGTAATGATGGGTGCAAGAGGGTCTTACCTGGAGTGTGAGGTCAACTTTTGGTCTTAAGCACACTTTGCAGGATGCAATGTGATACATCCCATTAGTGCTCTCCTGTTTATATTTTGGAGCTGATGTTCCTGCTGGTGTTCATGCACAGCTAACCAGAGATGCTCTTCTTCCAGGTGATAGTGTCCCGAGGTGGTCGCTTTCTGGAAGCACCGGTCTCAGGAAACCAGCAGCTCTCTAATGATGGAATGCTTGTGATCCTGGCAGCTGGTGACAGGGGTTTATATGAGGATTGCAGCAGCTGTTTCCAAGCCATGGGGAAAACCTCTTTTTTTCTAGGTAATTGAAACATGGAGGGCCTGATAGCAGTTTCTTATTGCAAAGACTGGGAATTTCAACAAGGAGTCTGAGATGCATATGTCATCTTTTTCTTTTCTCTGTGGGCAGTGTGGGAAATTGGCATGCTCATCTGGAACTTGGCCAGCTTCAGAGCCTGCAGACTACAGTTTCTTTTTTGAATGCTGGCTCTTTTTAGAGGATCTGGGATGCTTTTGGTTTTAAATCATGTTTTCTTATGATTTTTTCCATTCTTTTGAGTGGTTGGAAAATGGGGATGTTTTCTGAAGTCTTTCAGGGCAAGGAAGAGCTGCTAAGTGCTTGATGCCAGGAGCCTAGCAGTGTTACTGCTGTGTGGGCTGGGGAAGCAGGGCTGCTATTTCTCTTCTGGAGGAATCCCAACCGTGTGTCTCACTCCCAGGTGAAGTAGGCAATGCTGCCAAGATGATGCTGATTGTGAACATGGTTCAAGGCAGCTTCATGGCAACAATAGCAGAAGGACTGACTTTGGCTCAAGTGACAGGCCAGTCCCAGCAGACCCTTCTGGATATCCTCAATCAGGGACAACTTGCCAGCATCTTCCTGGACCAGAAGTGCCAAAGTAAAGTTCTCTTACATTGTTTTCTTACAGGTCATGTTTTGCAATCTAGCAACTTTTCAGATAGTGACAAAAGGTAGAAAATATCAGTCCCGTCTTTATCAGCCTGGGATTATGGTTATTTTAAGCATTCTGGAAATGAAGACCCGAGTTCCCATTCCTTCCTCTTCATGGCTAGAACTCCTTAGAATCTGAGTTAGGACTGCTTAGGGCTTAAGTTAGGATTTTATTGGGGCAGGGTAACAAGTGATGTGGAGGGCAAGCTACTTAGAAATCTGAGCTTAATTTGTCAATGGGCAGTAGTGACATCATCTGCTGTGGCCAGATGAAGATAGAGAGTAGAGAAACAGAAGAGCTAAAAGTAGTGATCAGCAGTGGAAAAGGAGATTGGTGTTGAATTGCAGTCCCCTGCAGCATGGGCTTGGGTTACTTTTGTCATGCTTAATTTGTGCATGGGTTCCTGTCCACAGATATCTTGCAAGGAAACTTTAAACCTGATTTCTACCTGAAATACATACAGAAGGATCTTAGATTAGCCATTGCACTGGGCGATTCTGTCAACCACCCAACTCCCATGGCAGCTGCTGCCAACGAGGTAAGAGTTGTTCAATGTTAAGATGTGTTCATCAGCATTTATTCAACAGAGCCATTTGTCAACCAGAGACACAGATCTAAGAATTGCATAATCTCTAAGACAAGGGAACAGTAATTGAAATATATTTTGACTAGAGTGGCATTGGATTTGTTTTGATCGTAGAGACCCTTAGAATGATACATCAGGAAACACAAAAAGACCTGTCATTTTCTGATCTGCACTTGGATTATTTGACATACTGTGCAGTTCTCTGGTTGCAGTAGTCAGCAAAGGAAAAGGGAAAAGGGAAAAGGCTTCACACAAGAGCAGGCTCTGATGCATTTCTGATTTCTCTTTAGGTCTATAAACGAGCAAAAGCATTGGACCAATCTGACAACGACATGTCCGCAGTGTACAGAGCCTACATCCATTAGGCTGCACCCTTCTTACTGTTCATATGATGATTATTGATTAATATTATTATGATACTGGGTTTTAACTCTGGACCAGTCCATCTGTCTTTCCATTTCCTTTTATACACAAACTTTAAGACCTGCTGTAGTGAGCCTTCCACTGCGGCAGGAGGGGGGAGGAGGGGGCTCGGATTGTTACAGTCTAATTAGAAAATCCATGCCATGCACTGACAGTCATGAGACGGAATGGCGGCAATTGTTCAGAAGCTCTGAGGCAACTCTGCCAGAAATCTGCTGCTTGGCTGCTTTAATTTTCCTCTTTGTTTGCTTGTCCAAGATGCCATTTCTAGCAATCCCTTTTCTCCTTTGCTGTGAAATAATGCAAGTGTTGGACTCTCTGCATCGAGGGGACAGGGTGACATACATCCCATCTACCTGTGAATATCACTCAAGTCCTTGGTCCCAAGTAAGGTGAGGAGCATTCCTGCTAATTAGCCACTGTTAGTGAACAAAGCACCTCCCATGGAGGAGAAGGGCAGTTCCAGAGGGTAAGGGGAGTTGATTCAGTTTCTTTTTAGACTTCCACTTTCCCCAGCACATTGATGGAGGAATTCCTGTACTGTTAAAGACAACACATTGCATCCATGTCTTCCCCTGTACAGACAACTACAGCTTAGGGAACACAAACTGTGCTGAAAATAGCAGTATGCCAATATCAGTGAGGCTCTTGAAAGGCTTATTGCCCATCCAAAACATCATTAGAAAGTAACATGTTTGCATAGAAAACTGCAAGAGAAACATAGAATCTATAAAACTGGGCTAGCGAGTTTATTTGTTCTGGGCCTTACCTTATGTTATGTTACTACTTGTTTTTTTTTTAATACTCGTAGTCAATAATTGCAAAGATGTCTTGGATTACAGCAGTGTCACAAGCAGAGTGGTGAGTCTGAAAGGGGACGGAAGAATAATCCAAGAGATTTAAATTCCTGAACTCCTTTCCATGCTCTCTGGCCTTTGCATGGTTGTCACATCTCTCAGCCCATCTATAAAGGTGGGTGATGGTTACCTACCTCACAGGGATACTTTTGTGTACTGACTAGTGATCTTTATACATGTCAGATTTTCCATACATGTTCTTAGTGTTACTACTTTGGGTACAAGATAGCACAGCATATGCCTTCTCCCTGTATCTGTGAACTTTATGGCCAGATACCAACTTCTGGAAAGACCAGTAACTGAAACTAAGGAGGCTAAGAACACTGCTGAGCTTTAGAGATGGGTGACATGACCTGCAGATGCCAAGGCTAGAGATGCTCTCAGTGTAGCAGAGTCCAAAGGATGCCTGTCACTGAAAATTGAGTGTGGCTTAGTTTTTTGGTTTGTTTGGGGTTTTTTTTTCCAATTCTCAGTATTAGCCTTTTGGGAGTGCTCTTGCATTTTAAATTTGAGTGTTAGAAAAATGACAGTGAGAAACTTTGGCCAAAATCACTTCTCAGTGGTACAATCTCCTTCCTCCCTTGGGCTGGGATTCTGAAAGGAAAGAAGACAGATTCAAATTAGGCTGTGTTCCTGACATCTGCCCCTTGCCACCTTATCACCTTCTTTTTTTTCTAGGAACTTAATGGCTGTGTAAGGAAATTTCCCCTGGGTTAGGATTTCTTACCAGTCCTGCTTTGTGCAGCATGTGTTTATGGCTCAGGGGCACCTTGTCAAGAGAGTGTCACATACTCATTTTGAATCACAACATCTAATGCCTCATGCTGTAAATGTTACTTTGAGTATTTCACCTTCTGTGATGACTGTTCCTTGTGGGCTAATGCTGTATTCTGCATTACTTATGTCCTGTGGTGAATACCTGGCAACAGAGCTGTCAGACCTCACTGCCTATTGGGCACTGCGTGTGAGCGATGGTAATTCTACACCCATGTTCCTTTGGAAATGCCACTGCCATTCTGCATGTAGGTATTTACATTAAAGGCACATAAAATTGCCAGGATTGCTAGCCATTGACCTGCTTTGGCACACTGTTTTTCTACATCCACTGTTAGCATCTGAAGTCCTTTGTTAAACATGCCACAGTAATAAAAGTCTCTCGTATGAATTACACATTGAGGGCATTTGAGGGAAATTGTGGGTTTGGGGGCAGGAGCTGAGACTAAAGGAAAAAATCTTTTGAGAGGAAGAAGGTGGTACTGTCCCGTGTGCAGTTGAGAGTGAGCTGTGCTGAGTTAGTTCAGTGGCATCCCCCACCTCTCCCTGCTCTTTTGGGCCAGAGTGATGGTGAATGGGTGTGAGCAAAGGTAATGGAGGATCTTCGTTAGTTCGTGTTGCCTCCAGATACAGAGAGAATGCCAAAGGAGCTCTCAAGTCCTGTGATAGGTATTTCATAATGAATTCAAAGGACCAGTCCCTAAGCAGCTTACTGCTGCAGGGTTTGTTTCTAGAAATACTGTAGTTCCCAGAATGGAGATAGTTATTTCTGTGGGAGTGGCAGATGTGGACTAGTTCAACACTGTAATTTATCGTGGAAGGGTCTGACTGCAGCTTTCAGCCATTGTGGGTGGCTTTATAGTGGCTGCAATCCTGCCTGGACAGCTGTGCACTTACAGGTGTGCCCAGGAGGAGCAGGAGGAGACCAGGAGCTCTGATGTGGCTGTGAAGAGGAGGGATGGAAATGGGGGAATCCAAACTGTTCCAGATGCCGGTTGAGATTGCTGTCAGTCTCACTCAGATTCTTGTATTTATTTCTGTAGCCTTGGAACGTGGATTTGAGTCTGTTCCTAGGCCTGAGATTTGGGGGAGGGAAGTGGGAGAAGCAGTGGATTGAGAGATGCTCTAATAAAAATGGCTAGTTAATGTTGTCCTAATATTGTTGGCAATTCTGTAAAGTTTCTTTTTATGAAGATTTGTTTTAGAAGTTTACTTTTTTTTTGACTCCCTCCTTTTTAAAGAGAAAATGTGACACTTGTGAAAAGCTTGTAAGAAAAGCAGTTTCTTTTTTCCTCAATGATAGATCCCGTAGTTCATTAAGGTTGTGAATTTTTATTTTCCTGCCTTGTTTTTAATTAACATTTGTCATTCAGAATAGGATGTGTGAAAATGTTTAAATGGCAAAGGTGTTTTTTGTGCAATTAACAAAGCTACTGGCAAAAAGAATAAAACCTTTCTTGGTAACAGAGTGTTCTTGTGGCATTTTCTGAAGCCTGTCAGAGCCGTCTTGGAGCATTAAGGAAGTATGTATTCCTCAAAATATTAGAAACTCAAAACTGCTGAAAACCAAGTAATCCTGAAAGCACTTGAGTCGTTGCTGAAGCCTGGAACTGTCAATGAGGCATTACAGAGGATGAGTTTGGTTAAATTCCATACTCTGTGTGCAGAGGGCTGCATGCATCTGGGATGAGAGGAGGATGCTTGGTTTTAATGTTCTGGTGTTGATGACAACTTCTGTTAAGTTTTGGGCTGGGATATCCATCCTTCTGGCATTTGGGGTTTTTTGAGTCCAGTGGAAGATTCCTGTCCATCACAGGAGAGTGAAATGAGATGAGCATTTATGGTCCTCTCAAGCCCAGCCATCCCACGATTCTGTGAACAATAACTCAGCAGTGAGTTGGGTATTCTAAGATATGACCCTTAACTGAAATGTTTACAAGGTCTGAATGCTGCTTGTAGGTAATCAGACGGTTGGACAGCAGTAGCTGTTCCCTGCCCTGAGGGACGAGGCTGAAATTAAGTGTAGATGAGAGTGGGTTTCAGGTGCAGTGAGTTTTAGGTGCCCGAGGAAGCACTCCTTCTGAGCACTGTCATTAAAAGCAACAGAGAGGAAGTCGAGAGCTGTGCTTGCAGCAGGAACTGGGGCTTTTGGAAGCTTTCTCTACCCTGGGTATGAAGCATCATTCTCATCTCCCACTCCCCAGGGTCTGGTGCGGTGAAAGGTGCTATGTCCTCACGTCTCGCTCGCAGCACAGCCGTTGAGAAAGGAACTCACCGACTTCTGTGCAAAGACCTCACTGCCAGGACAAATGTATTTATTTTAAGAAGTGATGAGACTTCCACGTCTTCACTCATTTCTGAGTATTCTTGCACAGTTCGGTCCTCGCCGCTGTGCGCTCGGCACGGGGCAAGCAGGTCAGACCCATCTTGAGACAGCGCGGGGCTCGGGGGGGGTGCGCTGGTCCGACAGCCCCGCCGTGCCTGACGTGGCGAACGGTCCCGCCCCGCGGACGGTGGAGGGAGGCGGCGCTGTCCAATCAGCCGCTGCTGGGCCGGGGGCGGAGCCGGGATGGCGGCAGCGATGGCGAGCCAGGGAGAGCGGGCGGTGCTGGTGAGTCGGGCGGGCGTTCGGTGGGGCCAGGGTGGGCGGTAGCGTCCTCTCCCTGTGCATGACAGTACGGCCGTGCCCCCGCAGGCTCTTTCTGTCTAGTCGGGCTCGGAGCCGTGGGATGGCGGCAAGGCCGTCCCCTGCGCCCGGGTCCGGGCCGAGCGTTGTGCGGGGGTTGCCCGGGCCCGGCCCTAGAGCAGCTGCCCTGACTGCAGGCGCTGCCCCAGTTCTGGTCGTGCTGTCGGGCCGGTGCCCGGGCTCTGTCGCCCCGTGGCTCGGAGGCCGTGGCTTCCTCCCGCCTCGCCCAGCAGCGGCGCCCGGGTCTCTCCGATGAGCCGGGTGGGGTGGGGTGACGAGGCCGGGACCGCCCTGCTCCCGGCGCACCGTGAATGTGCCCTTCAGCCTTGGTGTCCCGCTGAACCGCCCCGCAGATGGCGGGTGCCCGAGCTACCCTGGTGATCTGGTAGCAGCGGGGACAGCGCACAACAGTCGTCACTGCGGCCTCCCCGGGCCAGGATCTCCGAGGAGGAATGGAATCTCCAGTCTGGAGAAGGGATTCAGAGATCTATCGGTCTGGGTGGAAAGCCATATAGGAAAACGGGTTTTTCCAACGTCTAGAAGAGTATGGCCATCATTCTTCAAAAATACAACTGTGCAGTGACAGATATGCATGAACTTGACTTAGTCCAAAATTAGTGGGCAGGGAAAGGGAGATTTCTTGCTGTGATTAAAGGGGAAGAAAGACACCAATGGGCATTTTGAGTAGAAACACCTGCATGGTGCTGGTGGGTGTTGGAGTTACTAAAGATGTCTGCTGCACCCATGGGATCACTGCTTTTTGGTTATCTGGAGGAGGGCAAACATTACATAGTGAAAGAGCTACAGATCCATCTTCTCTCTGGTGATCAGTGACAGGATCTGAGGGAACAGCATGAAACTCTGTCAGGGGAAGTTTACGCTGGATATTTGAAAGAGTTTCTTCACCCGGAGGGTGGTCAGGCACTGGAATAAGCTCCCCGGGGCAGTGGTTACAGCACCCTGTCTGACAAATTTCAGGAGGGTTTTGGCAACGCTCTCAGGCTCAGGGTAGAATTCTTGGGGATGTCCTATGCACAGCCCACACTTGGATTTCATGATCCATGTGGGTCTCTTCCAGTTAAGAACATTCTATGATCAGTATAATTCCCAGAAACCCAAAATAGTGTTAAAGGGTTGCAGTCAGTGGTTCTGCACCCAAACTACTTTGAAGGATAACTGGGAATCCTGCCTGGCTTTGTTGTGTGTGCCTGCCTTGGATAAATGTTTGCTGCAACAAACCTGACTTTGTCCTACTGGTTGTTGGGATAACTCTTGCATAAGGTGAACACACGTCAGTGGGGGAGGTTGTGTTTTCATGGAACCATCTAGCAGAGGAACCGCAAGCTTAAAGTTCTGAGTTGACCATAGATAGCCTATTTTTCTGTGGGCAGCCTGCTCAGGACTCTCCCCACGGAAGTTTTATTTTTTCTTACAGAATGACAGGTGGCGATCTTTTCTTTGTTCCATGCTTGCTTCTGTATTCCACTTCTTTGATGGCCTGCATGGGGACTCATGGTTTAACAGGAACATTAGATGTGCTTTGAGGGGCTTTATACAGGCTTCTCTGTGGCAGCAGCCAATGGAGGCTCAAGGCAGTGAGTCATCAAATCCAAACTCGTTCATTACTGAATATGCCCCAATGATTGGAAGTCCCCAGCCTGTGTCCCCCTTCACCCTCTTTTCAGTTTAACTTGTTTTGGTTTTAGACTGCTATTGCTTGGGGAAATGCTGGGGATGGGTGTAGGAGGCGATGGGACAGATGGAGAGATCTCTAAAGCCAGGTCTTGGAACTTGTGGTTTACTGCAAAAGGGTGTGGGTGAAATGGCCCTGCCTGGAGCTGCCAGCCACAGCTCGAAGCAGGACAGTGAGAGAGTAAGAGAAAGGGGTAGGAGGGTGGTTAGAGAAAGAGTTAAGAGTGTGGTAAGAAGAAAAGCTGACAGCGAGGTTCCCATTACAATACAATAAACCTTCTTCTGTGTTGAATATTCTAATTTCCACTAACCAATCTAATACAAGATAAAAATCCTATAGCATTTACATACAGCCTATAAGAATCATTACATTGCCATACTGTGTTACACTTTAAACCCTAAAATCTACTCTTTGGACCCCTTCTTGTCAAGTTAGTAGGGTCTTCTCTGACCTTTGGACCTGCCAGCAAGCAGAGGGAAATTTTCAATCAAGAGGGGATTACTTTCAGCTGGCCATCCTGTTTTCTAGTTATTTAGTAACTATGGTTTGGTATCTCAAAGATGGCTTTCATTTCAATCTCACTTATAGTTTCCATATTCTCAAAATCTTTTGCCAGACAATCATATTTATAAGGTTTTCCTGTTTAATTTCTCCCCAACAGATGGGGGCGGGGGATGCTCATTTTAGTTTTTGTCTTTGTTTCTCACCACCTGATTTGCAACAAATTTGTAAGTTGATTCGGTTTTGCCTGTGCCAGGAGTTGGTAATGGATCTTCCTAGCTTTACCTTGACCCATGATCTTGTTTCCTCCCCTGACCGCTTGAGGAAGCTGCAGTGAGGGAGGCTGGGTACATGTCTGGAAGCCAGGTGAGTCCATCCCAACAGCTTAAAAAGATGCCCCAGCTTTTGAAGCAGTAGCATTTTTACTTTGTTCTGAAAAATAGCATTCAATTCTAGGTTTTTTTGGTACAGTGATTGTTGGGAATATTGCTTTCTTAAACAAAGTCAGGGCAAGAATGAGAACAGTTCATTCGACTAGGGTGGAGAAGTGGAAATGTGGAGACTGAGGTGTTTCAACAAATCAGGAAGAAATCTTTTGTTCTCCCTTATTTAAACAGTATGGAAACAGCAGTACACTTAGAACTTACATAATTTTCCTATGTGTCTGAGAGATTTGCTTCCAGCGTTTGATGTCTAGTAATTCCACTGCTATCTTCCCTCGATGCAGGAAGAAGAATTTAAATGGCTTTTACAAGAAGAGGTCCATGCTGTTTTGAAACAGCTGCAGGATATTTTGAAGGTGAGATTAATTCTGAGTTTTGTGTTGTGGCTTTGTTTGACCTTCTGTGTAAGGAATGGTGATAGGTTTCCCTTGCAGGAAAAAATTCTTAGTAGAGGCTGAACAAAAAGGTCATCCATGCATGTCCAGTTCTGTCCCTAGTGCTTGCTTGCCCTCTGCTCATGAGGACTCCCAGTAAGGTTGAATCCTCCAAGATTGCTCTGTTCTCAACCCTCTGCTGAGAGTTGCTTTGAAAAGGCACATGGAGGCAGCCAGACCTCTCAGGCATTTGCCTGAGATATCAATATTATCTGGAACAGAGAGTCTGGATCTGCCTGTAGCTCTGACATGTGTTGTGCAACCAACATGGCCTTTAGCTGACAGCTGCTACTTGTACAGTAATTACTAGCATGCACTCACCTTCTTCAAAACCATCCTTTCCTCAACATGCCTGCTCCTCTGCTGGTACCTGCCCCTTTCAGAGACCTGATGTGTTCAGCTGAAGCAGATGGGCAGCACTTTTCTCACCTTTCTCCAGCCTGAGCATGCACTGCAGGGCTGAATCTTTCCAGCCAGCCATGGGGAACGGGCCAAAGGGACTTGTGTGCACTGAGAATGGCCCATATGTCTGCTGGATCAGTGTTCAACAGGCCCGGTCCCTTAACACTCCCTGGTTTTTGGAGATTATGGAGTGATGGAAGAGCAGGGCCAAAAATGTAGAGGTGAGAGGTAAGTGGCAGAGCAGGTGTGAGTGCCATAGTGTTTACTCAAAACCCCAGGACTGGAGCCAGTAGCAGGTGACAATAGACTGCAATACTGTATATATGGTACCCATTTTGAAGAACTTGCTATAGTTTTGAGGGTGAAGTGTGTAAAGGGCAGCTGTGATAAGGGGCAGCACCATAGTGCCTTAGGATGTGCAGAGCTGAGCTTTTGGGTGCTGCTCCTTCTGTGAGCAGCTTGGAGATCCTGCTAGCACTGCCCAGCTCCGGAGTGTGGGATTTTCAAATGCCTTTCGCTATGGGTTGCATGTGCTAAGCCTTCTCCTGAGCTTCACCAGTCCTGGAGTAGGATGAAATCCAAGTGCTCTGCTTGGTAGACTTCAGGAGGCTGGCAGAGGTGAATGCTACATATTCAGCCACTTGCTAGTGTCTGCATTATCTTTGTTCCTGGCCTATGGTGTGCTGGACCCAGGCAGATGCTCTAGCACTCACTATGTCCTCTCTTGGGCAGGAGGCCTCCCACCGCTTTGCCTTGCCCACCAGTGGCTCAGGAGGAGCTGTCAAGCAGGAGAATTTTGTACTAAGCACATCAGGGTAAGTGGTGGTGGTCAGCAGGCAACTTTCCTCTGCAGCAAAGGGCGCAGATCCTGGAGGATCTGTGGTGAAGGGCATTGTGGAAGCCCTCGAGCAATGGGTTTTCTTTAATAAGAGATTTTGCCTTAAGGAAAACAAACCAACTCTCATGGCAGGTGAAGTCTCTCGTGCCTGCTGACAATCCGTAGCTGTGCTCCAGGGCTGCCTGAGCCAGCCTTGTGCCATTCCTGCTGACACCCAAAAGGTAGTCACTGATTCCAGACCACATACTTGAGTATTGCCTCAGTGCTGAGGGCAGTTTGCCAAGGGGGCATTTTTCTGATTGTGACACAGGGAGTTGGAGTTACAAGATCAAATTCTGGTCTTGGCTCAGTTTCTGACCCTGACTATGAAGAAATCTTAACATTTATCTCCCTAAAAGTGCAATAGTAAATCTCCTTCCCACGAAGCAAACTGAGGCTTGTGCAAAAGATGCTAAAGGTGTGCAGTTATTCTGAAATTGATATCCATTTTTCCATCCTCAGTGTGGACCTTGGTCTCAGTAGATGCTCTGGCAGAGTTCGCAAGCTTGTCACAAAGCAGTTAACCTTAGTCATTAGGAATGTTACAGCATTGCAAGGAGTCATGCAGTAATTCTGTACTAAGTTTGAAGGTTGTCTTCTTCAGATCTTAGTTAAATTTAATTTAGTTTTCATTTCTTGTTGTTGTAAGGTGGATCTTGCAATGTTGATCTAAAGAGTCTCTAATATTGTAAAATGTAAAGTATGGCCCAACCAGGTGCTTCAGTCGTCTCATCACACTGTTCGTTGTAGGTGGGAGTCATCTTGCAGGACCTTTCAAAGGGTTTGGGGTGTGGGATTTTTATTTATTTAAGGTTGTAGGGTTTTACTTATTTAGGGTCTTTTTTCTTGGAATAGGGTGTGGTTTGTACCTTTCAGCTCCTGTAGCAATCACCTAACACTCCAGTGTCAGTAATTAATTTATTGTCTTGTGCTAGTGCCTTCTAGAGTTGTTTGTAATAGCAACCAAATTGCTGACAGGTGATAAATGGAATAAGAATGGGATCAGAAATGAAGGTAATATTTTAGAAGAGCAGTTAGGTGAGGTGGCCTGTAAGGAAGATGACAGGAGTTTAGCATAGGCCAAGAACTGAGGACTTGAAACTGTGTATGGTGTTCAGCTACCAAGCAGGAGTAAACCCTGGGCAGGAGGAGCCCTGCTGGTACACAAGATGAGGAGGGGAGGTGTTAGGTTGGCCGTCAATAGGTGCCTCTTGTGATGTGTTACCCAGACGTTTCCTCTCATTCCAGCACAGACCAGGTGAAAGGTGTGATGACACTGCAGGGAGATGCACTGTGTCAAGCTGTGAGTACTTGCCACACTTCTTGCTTTGTACTACAGGGGGTGTATCACCCTTTGATCACCTCAGGGAGGGAGGGAGGTCACCCTTGGTTATGTGTTACCAATGATTAGTGTTCTATGTCAGTTCTCCCTAATTGGCCTAGATGTTTCAGCAACCATTGAAATTTGTCAAGATTCAGCATCTGACATCCCCTTCTACCACCACTGTGTGGTGGTGAGTGCTGTAGTCAACTTCCATGGGGATTCCTTGCCTTTACCAGCCTTGTTGTGTAACAAGTTTCCTTGGGGAGCTTCTGGGCTGAGGTCGTGTGTCCTGCCTGGATCCTGATTCACTCAATGCATTTCAACCTATTCTTTGTATTAATATTATCCTGTGGAAGCACTGAGGTTCTGATTGTGCCAGGACTGCAAAAGGCAGTTTGCCAGGATGGTCTGGAGGAAGGGAATGTGACTGTCAGCCCCCATCTTTTGCATACAGGCATTTCTTGCTCTCATGTGTTTGTTTTTTTTTCCCAAGGATGTTAATCTGAAAATGCCCAGAAACAATCAGCTTCTGCATTTTGCATTCCGGGAAGACAAGCAGTGGAAATTGCAGCAGGTACCTGTTGGCTCTAGATGCCCCCCCTGTCCATAACCTCAGTGCTTTCTGAGCAGTAACTTTTGTCTTTTGAGAGATACTTGTTATGTCCATTCCACATGAGCTACAGTGGTAAAAGCTAAGGGAGGAAGCAGGTGCAGTTAAATCAGTTAAATTCAGTTGGGATCCCTGGGTGGGCTTATTCCAGACACAGTAGTTGGTCTGAAGGCTGTCTGCATAGCAGTCATGATTCTTTAAAGGAGTGCCTGAGGTGCCTGTGCAGAATTGTCCCATGTCACCCCAGGCAAGCAGGGCAAAGAACAGCTTCAGGGGCGTTGAGTAGCTTGCTCTCATTCTCTTACAGATGCATTTGCTTACACTGCGAACAAATTCTTGTGTTCTGGTAGCATGTCTGAGTTCTCTCAGGTAAGGAGTTAAAAGAATGCAGCTCTCCAGAACCAGAATCTCTTTTCAATCATTTTGCTGGGACATACGTGATTTCAGGACCTGACCTAGTGTCTGGTTTTCCTCAATTACTTTGTCACAGCTGAGTAGGTTGGAGGAAAATGGATTCAATGTGCTTCCTTGTGCCAGAAAATGCACAGGTTTTTCTAGGTGATGAGTGCATTTGGCATTAAGTGCAGTTACCAACGTCTGCTTTAGCAGTGAAAGCTCTACCTATTAACTTTGTAGAAATCTAGAAAACTGTGTACTTGGGATGTTAATACCAAACTTGATTGAGTTTGTTTATGCCTTGCAACAAAACAATGAAGTTTTTGTGACAACAGTCAGCAGTGCCTCCTCTTTTGTTGCTGTTTTGTGCTGCTGCCTGGTTGATAGTCTTCTACTAGCTTTTATAGAAAACAGGTTCCTTTATTTACTTATGTATTCTAACATTGTTCAGATAAGGACTGGGTGCAGAAGCATTTAAAGTGGGTATATGGTGATCTTCAGCCTGTCTCAATTAAAAATTAGTATCTCAAAGGAGTGTCTTCCCTTAATGAGTGATGTCAGTTGGAGTTTTGTTTCTCTGTACAAAGTGAAGTCATGGGTAAGAAGTTGTAGTGTAGGCATGTTTTTGAGGAACCCAAGTGCAGGCACATAAATTTTGAGGAAGTTGATTAGAGAACAAAGCAAAATCGATGGGGAATATAAATGAAGCAAATCATAACAACAAGGTTCACATTGCTTGACTGGGTAGTGCTTCCAGGAACAGTTTAGCTTGGGAGATGTAAAGGCTGGAGGTAGGGATATTTGGAGATACCACAGTGCCTGCAGTCTTGCAGTCTGACAGTGGACTTAGCATTCTCACTTTTCTCTCAGTGGCCTCCAGTGCAAGAGCTTTCTAAGAGCAGTGCTGTTCTGTGTTCTCAGAGTTCTGCATTAGGAGGAGCCAGAGCCAAGTCTGTGTCAGGGAGGCTTCTACAAGGATGCAGAGCTGGGAGCTGCAACTGCTGGAGGGCACTAAATACATTCAACTACAAATACCCAAGCTGTAGCCCAACAGACACTCCTCATACAAGCTTCTCTGTTTAGCTGTTTCATTTGCACCCTCTAATTTACTCCTGGGGCTTGTTTTACAATTTTCATGCTGCTGCCTGAAATTGAGCACAAGTCAGCTTTTCTCAGGGCCATTGCCTTCCTCTGGTTTGTCCTTGCTTCCATGAAAGCAAGGATACACCTATCAACTTTGCTTTTATAACTGTGCTTCTCTTACTTGCAAAGAATTTGAGCCAGTTGTGTTCTGAGTCAGGACAAGTCCCACACAATGGCACAGCTTCTTGGTGCTGGAGATAATTTTCAATCCCAACAATTTTCCTTTAGAAGGATTCTGGGACACTGACAGAGACACTATTAGAAATCAGTGCTTGCTGCTCATTGCTGCTCATTGATGTAGTTTGTTTTAGCTCTAATAGGATGAAATCATTGTTCATGGTACTGGAGCTGACTGCTGTATGCCATTAGCAGTGAGAATTCCTGCCAAGCAGTCGTGGTCAGAGCACTCCCAGGATGAGTGCCTGATTTTGCTTCAGGAAAGGAGCAATATCTGTACTGACAGTCCAGGATGTCAGACTGTTCTGCATCTCTAGTCAATAAGCGGAGAACCCAGTAATCCTTCCGGGCAGCAGTGGTAGATTTGTGTTAGAGAGTGTCTGATGTTTAGATATGGCATTATACTTGAGAAGACACTATTCTTAAGGTCAGTGAGATAATTGGGGAAACCTTTACTTCCCAGCATGTGTTATTATGCAGTGTTTCTTTCATAAGGCTGCATTTGTGCCTTTGCAGATCCAGGATGCTAGAAACCATGTGAACCAAGCCATTTACCTGCTTATGAACAGAGATGTGAACTACCAGTTCAAAACAGGCTTGGAGGTGCTCAAGGTGAGGAGAAAGCCGCTACTGCTTGGATAGGAACATTCATTTTTCTTCCCTCCATTTTTTGTTCTAAACATAGTTAATGCACATTACTGTGGAAATGCACATTTCCTAGTGGAAACCACAGTTTTACTGGTATGTACCCATGTCAAAAAATGTCCTTGTGACCTCATATTTTATATTGATGCCTTAGGTTTTGAGATTTCTATTCTGCTTGGGTGAGCTTTTCCGTTGTGCCCAGGGTGATGAAGACAAAATAGTCTGATTACAACTGTGGACTTCAAGGACAATCTCTCCAAATCTCGGGCCCTAAGCATTAACAATGTGAACAGAGGGCGGGCCAGCCAGTAAGCCAGGAGGGTGAAACTTTACAATTTGATTGGATCTGATTTGATTGTCTCCTGTATGCAATGGACTAATATCATAAAGGTGTAAGATCTTGTGACCAACTCCTCTTTTGCTTCCATCTTGGAGCCATCCAGGCAGAGGCCACATCTGTGGCACTGATTCTGTCAGGGTGTGGCCTTGAAGGCCTTTCAATAAATACCCATTTTATTCCCCTTCACTCTGTGTGGCTTCTGTTCTAGCTCTCCTAGGCATCAATATGAATCTGTACTAATTTAGCAGTAGTAAGAGGGCTGTACATCCTGATGAACAGTAATTTGAGCAGTCTGTTACACACCAGTGATAATCTGGGAGGATGACGTTGTTACGTAACTCACACTCTTTGTTGGTCACTGCTGCCTGCAAGAGCAACAGTGAGGCAGCCAGTAAAGAGAAGATGACAGTACTTGTGATTTACTGAAAATCTGAAAGTGATCTCTCTTGCCAGTAGTATTTTCTGGGATCCAATACAGAGCAGCTGCTGCATGACAGTGAAGCCCCACCTCCTGCTTGGAAATGCTCTCTGAAGGCACCAGAATTTCGGCTTCCTTATTAGAATCCATCACAACATCAAACATGAGAAAACTAAACCTTTTTAGTTTCCATATGGGCAAAGGCTGCTCATAGGAAGAAGCTAAGTAATAAAACTATTTCCTTTTACTTTCAAGTGGAAGTAAGGGGAGGTATTAGTTATTATACAAAGTGCCTTCATCTTAGTAGTCATGAGCTCTATAACAGACATTTTGCTTCCCCCTTTTTTTGTGGAAAAGGAAGTCTGCCTGAATAGAGCCTTTGAACTGTGGTATCTGGCAGGATTGGCCTCACAATGAGCTGGTTCTTTATTCTACTGTCTTGCTCATAACTGGTTATTAACAGAGGGAGCCCATGCAGCAGTTGTACCTGTGATGTGGGAGCAGGGAGACCGAGAATGCAGCTTGTTTTTTCCTTAATGCCTGTTCTTCTGAAAAGTTGATGATGAGTTTGTTGATGCCTCTGTGGCATCAGTAATTGGTCTTGGTGTTCTTATCATGAATAGCTGTTCTCTCATCAGTCGCTGGTACTGAACACTCCTGACCTGTCTCATAAGTCTCTGACGGTGGTAACAGTTAAACTGCATTTATGTGGGAGCCACCCCTTCCCAATAAGTTCCTGAATTCCTGGAAGGGTGAGGGGTAGTGGCAGTTGTTATTTTAACACTTGCAGAAGACTGTAGGATTCTGCAGCATACTGTCCAGAGCTGCCCAGGAATCACACTCAGCTGTGGTTCTGTACATTATCTTGTAGCTTATGGATGCTGTGATGTTGCAGCTCTCCAGAGCCCGAAATCGGTTGACCACTCCTGCCACTCTGACTCTACCAGAAATTGCCTCCAGTGGTCTCACAGTAAGTGTTTGGTGGTCTAGATCTCTATACAAGTCTGGCAGCATTGCAGTAGTGTGGATACTGGGCTGCATCCTGGTGGAAGTGGGTTTCTGAAGTGTTTCCTGAGGCAGAACTGAAGCAAGTGTAAATCCTGAGTGGTTTTGGATGCTCTGTATCTTCCTGTGGTAATGCAGATGACTTGGGCATGATAACTTTGGTTCTGTTAGAATAAGTTGTGTTCTCTGCCCAAGAGTCTTGTTGAGAGATGATTTGCCCTTGGGAACACTGTTCCATCCCTTCTTGTCACTGTCATGCACGTATCATTTGATCGAGGGTAGTGAGAGCCGCAATGGTTGCCTGCAGCTGCTCAGTCTGTTTCTCTCTTAATTACTTTTTTTGCCATGGGGTAGTTGTAATGTGGCTTGAGAAAAGGGAATGATTTCCCAGAATTAGAAATTACGATCTTTTCACTGAAGAAACTAATTTTCTTGCCAGAAAATGTTCACCCCTGCGCTGCCTCCAGACATCCTTGTGAATTTCTATATTAACCTGAACAAGCTGTGCCTCACTGTCTACCAGCTCCACGTACTGCAGCCCAGCACAACCAAGGTGATGCCTGCTGTTTCATGAACCTTACTTAGTTTCCTCTCTTTACGTTCCACTGTGAGGAGGAGATCATACTGCTACCTGGTCCAATGTTATGTTCATAAGATAATGCAGAAGTTAGTTCAGCTGGTGCTAAGTTTCTGTGTTTAGGTCTGCTGCACACACAACACTGGCTCTAAATCTAGTTTGGGGCATGGCTGCTTACCCCAGAAGAATATACCAGTCCTTTTGAGTAAGAGATTTTTTACCAAACACTTAAAATATAGTTTGATAATTTTGTGTAATTTTGGAAGGGCATAGTTACATTAATCCAGTTTACACCAAAATAGCATCTTGGGTTTCCTAACGGAGTTTTGATAGATACTTTTCTGCTTCACCTGTTGCGTGGGTCAACTTGATGTCCTGTAAAACAGCATATCCTGGTTTGAAAGACAGGTGTCTGCTAAGGAAGGCAGGAGCCTCTATTGAAATAGAAAATGTAAATCTTCTCCCTCCAAATTATTATAGTTTTGAAATTAAGGGGATCTGAGGCAAAGAAATGGAAATAGGAATAGCAGTTTTTTACTATGAAAATTAAAATAAAAATATAGTAATACTAATCAACAAAAACACAGAGTCAGAATACAACCTGACACCCTGTCAGTCAGGGTGTTGGTTATCAGTCCCATTAAATGGTGGCTGCAGTCCTCCTGGAATGACAGATGTGGTTCAGTTAAAGCAGTGGTCCTGTAGAAGAGTGCATTTTTCCTCTGAAGGTTCAGTGATGATGTAGAAAGGTCTGGTTTTCCTCTGGAGTCCAGTGGAAAAAGGCTGCTGTGATGTTCCAAATCTCAGATTTTATCTAGGTAGGAAATGCCTGGCTTCTCCCCCTGGGTGGAGCATCTCATAATGGGATGATGCAATTTTTATCAGTCATGCACTGGGAGTCAGTGGCTCATTAACAGAAGATATCTCTCTGGAGGAAGGATGCATTGTGGAAAAGCTAAAGAAAGAACACTGCACTGCCCCACCTGGTTTCAACAGATAAAATACACACCCCTGGTCGCATCCTGCATTGCAACTCAACAGCGTTAAACTCTTAAGCTTTATGAAATGCATCCCTTCCATAAGGAAGATTTTCCTAAAAATCTGTATTTTGTTTTTCTTCTGGATCTTTTCATCTTATTTCTGTAGTGATAAAACTTGTAGCTACATTGAACTCAGCCAATGTGTAAAATTTCCTTCATGAAGGAGCAGAAAGAGTTCTAACAGAAGGGATTCCATACTGATGGAGTGTCCAGGCAAATAGAGCGTTGGTGTTTCTTGATGTCAGGCTACTGAAAATGTAAACCTTAAATATCTTTCTTCTAAGTGGTTTGCTTACCACATCAAAATCCTAATGACCTTTTCCTTCTCTAGAACTTCAAGCCTGCTGGAGGGTCTGTTTTGCACAACCCTGGGGCCATGTTGTAAGTACCGTCACTACAAGGGTAGTGTACCTGGATAACGGGTATTAGTATACCTTGAGGGTGAAATCCAAACAGCTGTGTACAGTTTCCATTGTAGCATCTCTGAAGTGGAGAAGCTGTCACTTGCTGTGCCTTTGAATGCTCTGTTGTGTCTCTTTAATGACTTGGTCCTAAAGGCTGAAATATGTGTATTTCCAAGATTCAGCCTACCTAGACAGTGTCGTGAGTTTATGTAGAGATGGGAGTTTACAACAAAAATGAGTGTTTGGTTATTGGCATTGCCATCTGCACTCGCTCTGTGCCTGTCTGGAATGAAGCTCCTACCTTCCTCCTTAGCTTAACTATAAATCTGGTCAGAGATGGACTTGAGTGTTTGCATTCTGTAACTCTGCCAGGTGCTGATTTAAATGTGATAGAACTCATCATCATCTCTCCTATGGAAATGTATGACTTGAGTTCTGTGCTATTGTGTGTGAAGCTGTGCTCTTTCCACCCCCTCCAGTGAGTTTGGCAGCCAGCGATACGAAGTCAGCCATGTGCATAAAGTGGAATGTGTTGTCCCATGGTTAAATGATGCCCTTGTCTTCTTCACAGTTTCACTGCAGCTTTGTCAGCAACTGAAGGACAAGGTAATGCCCTTGAAAAAGGGGCTTTGTTTTTAACTCTGGATTTTGAGAGGACTTCACATCTGATGTGATGTTATTCTGTTCAGCTTGATGAAAATAAGGGATGAGTCAGTGTTCTGGAGCCAGGGAGTTGGCTGGCACTGCCTAGCAAACAGCCATAGATAAGTATAGTGGTGTGGCAGATGTCTGCTGAGCTGGTGACTAGATGGAAAGGAGCAAGCAGACATTTCTGTGTTCTCAGTCATGCATGAGAGGAAACAAGCAACCTAGATTGCAGTAGATCAATGCTCAGTTCCAGTTCTGCAACTGTCACCTTGAGCAAGTAACTTTGTCCTCCTTGAATGACAGCAGCAGCAGCAACCCTGACTTTCAGTAGTGTGCTGAAGTGTGTAATGCTGTGAAGCACACATAATGTGCTCTTTTTTTGTGCTACAAGGGGTATAGGAACTTACCTGCTTTTGTTCTTGCTTTCCAGATCTCCGTTTTCTCCAGTTATTGGAACTACAGGGCTTATTAATTCTCTGTGCGATGGTCTAAGCCTGTACAGTACTTCCAGTGTCTCTCTCTATTCCCTCATGCCAGCTGAGTCCAGGTCAGCCTGAGAAGTGCTGGGTTTCACTGCCAGATGCCCTGCACAGGGCAGGGTCAGTGTACCCAGAGACACAGCTTTCGTAGCCTTGTCTGGGATTGCTGCATAAGCAGGGCACCAAGTAGTGCTGGGTGGTTGCCAGGGGCTTCCATTGATCCCTATTGTGCATTGTGTGGCTCACACTTCCCAAGCCCCTGATGAGTTACACAGTACTGTTAAATTGGATAGGTGCTCTGGACCACCCTCACTATCTAGATCTGTGCATTGTGCTGTAACTAACTCCTTGACTGTGAAGTGACTGGGAAGGGGAGAAAATAGACTAACTTAACACACCTCTTAAAAGGTAGGGCATGTTGCTCCATGTAGTGAAATAATTTTCTCTTATCAGATCAAGCTGTGCTTATAACTAACCCTGAGTGGCTCCTTCCCCTGCCTGTTCTGCCTATGCCCATGTTACTGATTCCCCTCTGGGAATGCTCTTGCTGCTGTTTGAATTCTTTCCCCCCTCATCCAGCATCAGTGTGATAATTATTTCTTCCTAAGCCCTAGTTGGGCCAATTGGTCTTTTCCAGGTTTAGTATCTTGTTTTCACTGCCAGCCTTTGGAGTTGCCTTGGTGTACTTTGTGCAGTCTTTCATCTTGTCATTAAATGCAAAGTGAGTACTACATTGCTACTATGATTTGCTGCCTATGGATGCTACAATGTTTAACTCATCCCTTCAGCCACTGCTAACTGTGAAATAAAGACCCTCATACCTGCAGTGCTCATGTGGGCTGTGAAAGAATGATTATCTTAGATTCTGTGCTCTCTCACAAGTGAGTATGTTGGGTTGTCTTTTGCTTTACTAGGGAGGCACTACTAGCTGGGCAGCTTTTCAAAGGCTGAGCCTGTTTGCACAGCCTCAGCCCAGTGCTATCTGATACTTGAATATATCTGAAATAGTTTTCCAAACGTGCCTTGACAGTCATATTTGGAAGAGGCTGTAGGTACTACTGGGGTGGGTTGGCTCATAGAGTCATTCAGAACATCTCTGGCAGAGTGAGAAATCGCCAGGTTCCTGTTCAGGTTATTCATATGGCTCTGTTGCCCCTGGAAGTTTTTTGCAACCTTCTCATACACCTTTTGTGAACAGGTGTTTGTAAATGCTCCTTAGTTTCACTTGGTTCTGAATAGCCTCAGGGAACAGTGAAAGAGACAGCTGCTCTGACAGGAAGCATGATGGAGAGCACAGGCAGTCTGGTTCCTCTCCCACATCTGCTATTTGAACTAGCAGGGGCAGAGGCAATGTGATGAAAGAAGTAAAAAATTCCCAGGGATGAGATCCCAACCAGTGGCAAAGTTGGGCCTCAAGAGACCTGGTTTTGCTAACAAGGGTTCAGTAAGGGATTGGCCGGGAGAGCTGTGCCAATTACATAGCTGGTGGGATTAACATAAAGCCACACACAGAACTCTAATAGTGGCAGGCAGCGTATCATGCATGCCAGGCATGCTGTGGGCCAGTACAGCCAATCTCCTGTGGCAATGCAAGACACCTTACTCCAAATACTACTCATTTTATTACAAGACAAATCAGTACAGAGTCTCAAGAGAGATTAAAATACAGGGACAAAATAAAGCTAAAAATGAAAAAAGCCATCAAAAACCATAAAAAATTAGATAAAAACAAATTATGATATATCATTTAAGAATATAAAATTTATTATTATACAACACAGATAATTGACTTGTCAGTGAGATACCATACTCAAAATAGGGTTATTCAGAACCAAAGAAGTAAGATGTTGTTGGAAGCAATTACAAGGAAATTTAGTGGACTTGAAAATGTATATGTGTAATGAAATGTAATCAAATGTGTAAAATTCTCTCTCAACTGATTAAGATAAGAAAAGCTTTCTTTTTATTTCCTCATTTAAATCAGAAGCCTCTGAATTAGCAAATAGGAAAACAGAACAGTTGCTTCTTTACATTCCACAAATAATTGGCTCACACAGTGTCAAGCCTGCCACCTTTCTAACACAGTAGTTATCAAAACAGATAAACTTACAGAGGATGGCCACAGCTCCAGACTCAAACATGAGACATTCTTCTCTGTTCCTGGTTTTCACGATCATGCTGAAGGGAAGTGAGTCCAGCTTGTGACAGACATGGTATCCTTTTCTGAAAGCCACTTTGCTGCAAACACAGCAGCCCTGTCTGACACAAGATGATGTTATTGAAACCCTCCTGTGCTTCCAGACACCTCCCACAAAGCAGGTTTGGCTCGAGTCCTTTCTTAGGGAATTTACATGTCCAACAAAAACGACAAAACCCCCTGCTCCCTCGTTCTATCTTATGAGACTTAGCTTATCTGTGTTCCATAACAAATACAAGGATTATCTAAAGGTAACATGACAATGTTTCAAAACCAGAACTATCAACAGAAACACCTTTCAAAATACAGAATTTTTTTAAAGCTTCCTGGAGACAATTAGGATTTTACAGAATCCCAGACTGGTTTGTGTTGGAAGGCACCTTAAAATTCATCCTGTTCCACCCCACCCCATGCCATGGACATGGACACCTTCCGCTATCCCAGGTTACTCCAGCCTGGCCTTGGAAACTTCCAGGGATCCAGGGGCAGCCACAGCTTCTCTGGGCAGCCAGTGCCAGGGCCTCACTGCCTTCTCAGGGAACAGATCTAAATCTAATCCTACTCTTCTTTTAGTTTAAAGGAGTTTTGTTTCTCAATACTTAATTGGTAGGATTTCTTCTTAGGGAAAGAAGAAAATAAAAGTTTTCCAGCTACCAGCAACATGGAAGAGTAGCAACCACTTCAATGGTAAACTAGTGCCAAAAGCAGAGGAGCAGCCTTCAAGTCTTAGATTTGTTTTACTGATTCTGACCTTGTACAAAAGGACACTATATTTTAAACAATGAAGCCGTTAAGATATTTTAAAGGATTGTACAAAAATGTCAACTTATGTTTGATTTCCCCCTCTCCTCTTTTATTAAACGAAGCAGGGTTTGTCTTGGATTTAAACCCTTCCCTGCGGTGGCTGTCGTAGCGGTGTCGCTGCCTGCGAGCCACACACGAGTGAGATCTCTGAAAAAAAAAAAACCCGAAACCCTCTCACTGCAGCAAACCATAAACAAATGCGACAGCCGTCAAGTTTTCCGTGCTGAGGCTCGGGAGCACCCGGAGCAGGGCTTTCCGCGCTCCCTTCCCGGCTGCTCGCTGAGCTCCGGAGCGGACACAGCACCGCCCGCTCCGAACTCTCCGCGCCCCTTCTGCGCGGGCGGGCTCAGGGTACGGCCGAGCGGCGGGGGTGCCACCGCCGGGCCGCCACATTCCCGCACAGCGCAGCGGGACACGCCTGGCAGCGCCCGCCCCAGCCGCCTGGGCCCCGGCCCGGCGCGGCCGCGCTCACCGGCAGCTGGCGCAGAGCCGGTGGCATCCACCGCGATCCGATTCCTCCCGGACTCGCGTCCTTCCGCACTACGCCGCCCGCCCCGGAAGGGAGGGTGAGGAGGGGGCGGGCGCTGGGGCCGCGGCGAGACGGAGCTGTGGATTGTGACGAGGAGCAAAAGGTGAGGGAGAGGTTCGGGAGCAGCCGTGCGGACCGAGCCACCTCTGAGTCAGCGCGCTGGGCGAAGGGTTGCGATACTCACAGCACCTCGGGTCAGCTGGGAGCCGCCTAAAGCCGGCGTCTTCCCCACAGCAGTCACGGAGTAGAACTGTGGAATATCCCGAGCTGGAAGTGACCCACAAGGATCATCCAGGTCCGACTCTTGGCCCTTCAAGAACACGCCAACCATCCCATCCGGTGCATCCCTGGCAGCGCTGTCCAAACGCTCCTAGAGCTCTGGCAGCCTCGGGGCCGTGCCCAGCACCCTCTGGGAGAAGAACCTTTTTCTGATATCCGACCTAAACCGACCCTGGCACAGCTGCAGCCATTCCCTTGGGTCCTATCACTTGCCACAGAGAACAGAGATCAGAGCTGTCCCTCGGAAGAAAGCTGCAGACCCTAAAGAATTCTCATCTCCATCTCTTCTCCAGCTGAACAAGCCCAGTACCCTCAGCCGCTTGTGTGGCTCAACACGGTCTTAGTGAAGAGCATGGAGTTTTGTGGGCCGACTCCACAGCTGCCCAAGCCAAGCGGATTTTCTGCGTTCCTGGCGCAGATGCCGCTGGCACAGCGGGAACAGGGCTACCGAAGGAGAACGACCCCCGCGTTCTTTGCTGCGGGGCGCGCTCGGGCGGACACGGGCGTGGGCAGGGCCGGAACCACAGCCGCCAGGGCCGGAATATATCTCTCTTTTCCCAATATTTTCGGGTATTAAATTAAAGGGGAGAAAGTATGTATTTTTCCATTATATCAGTTTAAGTGGAGGTAACTGGCCAATTTCCCTATTCTAAGGCTTTCAGTTCAAAGAGGCTCTGCCTTTTTCAGCATTTTAAGGGTTTAAAATTGCATTTTGGGGCACTTCTACCTAGGCCCCAGTAGCAGATACCTGGGACGGGAGCATACATACATAACCCCACCACCACCCAGGAGTGTATTATTTTTCTTATTTTTTATAATGTAGAGAGCCCTAATTAGAGGTCCTAATGAGACTTACCCTATTCATATCATTACTATTCTTCTCCAGCCTGCTTAGTACATGTGGAATACTACGTAGTAGTCACTAAGGAATAAGTACGCAAGTCAACAAAAAGTTATCCAACTTAACTAGCTATGCAGCTGAAACACAAAGTCTTATTTCTTACCAGTTTTTTGCCCTTTTGCTCAAAGTATTTGTAGCAAAAAAGTTATTGTTTCCCTGAAGAGTTTTCTTCTGTATGGAGCCCTTTACTCACCTTGAACTTGAGTCAGAGGAGCCAAACACCTGTAGCTCCTCCGAGGGCTTTTATACCTCATGGGATTTGACTCCTCCCTTTTCCCAGGCATCTGGGAATGAGAGGTGGGCCCAAACTGGGTATATCAACCCCAGCCTTTGCTAAGGCGCTTCATTCCCTGTCTGGGATCAACCGGTGTAAGAGCTCTTCTTTCATTTTAGTGAAGGGTATCTTTCAGCTTGTTTTCAGCAGATGCTTTTGGGCATCTAAAGCAACAGAGGCGTTGAAGACAGCATGAATTATACAGAGTTGAATACAGGGAGCATTTAAGTTCATGATTTTAGGTTGTGTGTTTAGGGGTGGTATGGCACATTTGTAATTTCTGTGTTTTGTTTTTTTTTTTTTTTTTTTTTTTTTTTTTTTTTT
>VRYO01002095.1:0-50717 GCA_009812075.1 Sialia sialis
GGGAGCTGGAGAGAACAGGGACTCCCCTCTCAAAGGGCAAGGCTGATTCAAATCCTGGGGATGTGGTGGGCACAGCTCAGACCCACACCAGACACCTCCCCTCATCCTGCACTGCTCGCCCAATGAAGAGGGAATCAGCTTTATACCCAGCGTTTAATTTTCTCAGAAACTGAAGCCTTACAAAATCTTCCATGAATAAAACATGTCTCCGAGGTATTTTAAAAGCAGAATTGAGAAGACCTAACATTTTTGTGGGGGTTGCAACTGCTGCTCTTAACATCACCACCCTAGAGCATCCTTCTGTGCCGAGATGCAACCAGGGACTGCAGCTGGAGACAGCACTGAGACTTTACCACTGGCTTTTGCTACTCGAGAAAAAAGAAAAACAAACTATAAACAAGGAGTAAAAAGATGGTATCTTTCAAACGTCCTTTAAAAGCCTAAACTATTACAGGCACTTGGAAGGAATTTCTATTTTTTTTCTTCTGATTTACAGTTTGATGGTCCTTTTATCTACTTTTACATGAACCGAGAAAAGCTAGAAAAGCCTACTCAATCAATATGAGTTTGTGCTGGCCCGTTCAGGATATATAATATTTTGCTTTTATAGTTTATTTTAAATAAAAAGTATAATTAAAGAAAATAAACCACCCACTTCATAACATTTATACAACGAAGACTTTATTTATTTTATTTACGTTTTGGTGGGCAAGGCACAGCATGCTGTTAGCTTTCTGTGATACTTAACAAAGCCGCATTTGAAATTTAAAATCTTTAAGGAAATGAACAAATTCTGTGGAGGAAGGGCAGTTGAGCAAAGAGACTTCTTACATTACCCTAGATAATTGTGCATATATATGTTTCTGTGAGTCTCTCTCTACTCCAAAAACATATCCATGACTTGGAAACTTTAAATCAAAAAGCAATTTCAGTCTGTAATTCTCAAATAAATAATTAAACACATTTTATCTCCTACAGTATTGCTTCTATTCATTCTAATCCCACTGACAGGAATGCAGCAACATACCCCACATCCTTAAAATAACAAAACAAAACACAAGATAGCAACCAGAAGGCCTGGAAATGTTTATAATTCAACTTTTCAACTCTCCTGGCTGCAGCCTGCAGCTACAAAGAAAGCTCTATGCTGGCTCAGTGGAAGGGGAGAAGCCCGGAGATGGCTGTGCAAACCATATGGCCACTGGTGCAGGCAAACCCTGCTGGCCAGCACGAGGCAGCTCTCACTCTGGGAGGCACACAACACTCAGTTTGTGTCAAAGTTAATAAATTATCCACTTTTGCAGTCTGAGTTTTACCAAACTAACCGGACAGTGTGGTTACGGTGAATGCTCTCTTGCTTGTCCATCATAATTTCACAGACAGCTGCTGCAGATAGGGATGGCTGCAGCCTGGACTAATAAATACATACGCAACAGCTAACAGGGGAGACAGAGAGTGCATTCCCATTCCCAAAGAGATGGCTGAACTTTCCAGAGCATAGCCTGCAAAATCAGAAAGCCAGAATACTAAAAGATTGCACTTACTGCACTATTTCTCTGTTTAGTTTGGTTTGAAATGTGGGTAACTGGCTGTGACTTGGGTGACTACCTTGGTTACCCATACTTCTTGAAAAGCAAAGTCCTCCTCCTCACACTACTGTATAATTATATCTATACATATGCAAGAAAGCTAATTCACTCATCCTGATGGTGGCAAAATTAGATAGAACTTTTCAAAAGGAGGATGCTAGGATGGGCTCACACACTGGTTTTATCATTAAACTCATGCTATCCAGTACTGCCAACCCCAGAAGCATCTGTAAATCACAAACTATCTTTAAAACAAGGTTGAAACCAAAGTATTTGGGCTTCTTTATGACTACCTGTTGGCTCTGAAACACAGAAGAATCAAAAGTTTTAGGCTCTTCTCTGCAGTCAGAAAGACTGAAGTCTTGCCTAAATAATAAAACTAAATCTTAGATTTTGGTACAAATCCTCAGAGGGCCTGGATTTCATGAAAAACACAGAGTCTTGTAAGCCTGTGATAAAATCACCAGAGATGCAGCACGGGGAGCAGAGCAGCTGCAGAGCATCCTGAGCACTGTATAAATTATAGCAATATGGCTGCCATCTAAATAAATGCATTACTTATTTTATTTATTATTACAGATGCCCTGCGTAAATTTCTGCATGCCTGTAATCATGCTGGACTCTTGTCCAAAGGTTCAGCTGTAAATTATCATCCCCCTCAAGCACCCTGGCTGCGCAGGTAATCACGCACAAGATGGTGACCTCATCAAAATGTAACCAGAACGAGGGGATAAAACAGATCAAGAGACAGGATGGAGCTCAGACCCCACCGTGGACCCCACACAAGGAAACTGGGAAAACTGATGACATCTCTCCTGATCTCCACTCATGCAAAACACAACTAATTGCCTGACCGGGCGCAGTGAGACTTGTTTGCTCTGTCTGTGCAGACCTTCCAGTGATGGAAAGCTCTCTCTCCTGGCACAGTAAGGTAAAGCCCTGAAGGAGAGGTGGGCTTGATTACAGGAGATGCTGTCCCAGCACACACAGGGAGTCTCTGACCGTGACAACTGGAGGCAGAGCACCAGGGGACAGGACCAAGGCACGCAGGCAGCATGGCAAGCCCGGGAGACACCGGGCTCCTGATTCCCCTGTCAATGCTGAGCATCCTTGGAGCTGAGCTGCTGCTGCAAACCTGTGCCAAGCACCGTATTCTGAGCTCAGCTGCATTCAGGTTGTTTTCTGCTTCACTGGGCACTCACAGGTTCCTCCTGGAGAGCTGACTTGGTGCTCTTCCAGCCTGCCCCTGCCCCTCCTTTCCCCTCTCACCCCATCTCACAGTAATAACCATCAGTTTTTAACAGCATGTCCTACACTGGAGGTTTTGTAGTTCCAGCTTTAAAAATGATTTAGTGTGACAGTTTAGTGCTGAATTAAAGAAAAAAAAAAAAAAGAAGAATAAGAAAAAGGAAGAGAAGGAGCAGAGAGAAAAAGGAGAGACAGTCCCCTTAAGGCAACAACATTATGGAGCAGTGATCTCAGAGGAACAAGGGTTCTTCTCTGGTTCAGATGTGCTTGTCAGAGCTCAGTGTCGTCTCTGAACAAGAAATCTCTCTTGCTGGCCCAAGGCACTATTTTGTGGTCAAGAGGACAGAAAATAAAGGGAGGCAACTTCAAAGAAGCATAAGCTGCATTAGCCCGCTGGGGCGGGTGGCTGCGGCACATCCCATGGCTGACAATTATGACCTGCATGCCGAGAAAGCTTGCCTCCCTCTTGTCAGAGGGATAAGACACAGACTGTGAGCTTTAGAGCTTTGAGGATGTGTACAGTTCATGATGAAAGATAGCACTTCAAAGCCCTCTGCCTAGAAACCCAGGGAGAAGTAAGAGCGGAGGGTAAGCAATCTTTTTTCCTGGGGGGGTGCATATGCGGGGGAAGGATAAGACTTACTTTCACTGTCATTTATTATTGCCATGAAAATGAAGCCTTGCACTGTTTATGGAATCTCTCATTAAAAGGATCTCTTGATAAATCGCTTGACAAACATTCATTAATTAAGTCTCTGAGTGCACTTGGCTGACAAGCATTCGTCTTCATTTTCCAGGAGGGGGAAATTGAGGCATGGAGCTCAGCGAGCCCCCCACAGCCAGGGCAGGGCTGGGTCCTGGCCAGCCACTCTGTGCCACCAGACAGATGGATTACACTGCTCCCTCCGTGCCCAGCCTGATTCTCCTTCCAGAGACAGGAGCAACACACTCCCTCCAACAGACTTCAAAGCTCTGTTCTCCCCATTGCTGCCCAGTGCCTCTGGGGCTGCAGGGCAGACTGGGCTGTGCAGGTCTGGCTCCTCATGCCCTGGGGTCTCCTGGACACCTCTTTCATCTGACAGACACCTCCCCACCCACAGCCTGCCTGGGGTTATGAATGGAGAAACCCTGGCTGCTGCCCAGGCTCCACTTTTTGATGGAGGTTTTCCTCCCTGGGGCCTTTGAGCTATCAAACCAAGGAAGAGAAACAGCTCCTTTAAGACATCCATTTCACCCTCACAACCACAGTGGCCTTGGATTCAAACACTGGAGACCCAGCAGGCCACCTGGGCTGCAGCCACAAGGCTACTGTGGTACAAAAGGTACCACCTCCCTGCTCTCCCTGGCATACAGCAGCTCTGGAGCGAGACTGGTGTGAGAAATCTCAGCTGCCTCCAGCCAGACCCATGAGGGAAGCCACAGCTGGAGGGAGACAGCAGCAAGGACCCAAGGCTCAAGTCCAGAAAATACAAACTACCCTAACCCACACACTTCAAAATCCCACAGCAGGCAGGAGGAGGTCTCTGCAGTGACTTAGGGGTGACTGTCCCTCTCACCTCCTTAGCTCCACAACTCATCTGCCTTCTTGTCCCTGACTGTCACCCCTCTGCCTCATGCTCCTACCTGGAGACACAGGGACAGATCTGGCTTTTGCCTCTACTTTCCCTGCCTTTCCTGCTACTCACCCTTCAGAAGAAGGAAGAGCTGGCTGGCAGATTCCTGTGAGAAAGGAGCTGCATGAGAGAGCAAACAGACCTTTATTATTTGTGTATTGATTTATTCTCCAGGAGGATGTAACACCCGGCCCTCGGCAGCAAATGCCCTTGTAACTCTGTACTGCAGTGACAAGTTGGCCAAACAAACACTTTCCTGCGTCAGAAAACAAAGACTGTCAGCAGAGCATATCAGGGATTCTCTGCTTTTACTTTTAATTATTATTTCCTCACACAGAGGATTTAATCTCCTCTTCTGCTGGAAGCTCAAAGTGCCCCATTCAGCCTATTTCACAGCTGTGACTACTGAGGTCACCCCGGGTCAGGACACCTCTCTCTGCAGCATAATAGCGCCTGGTCCCCGAAGTGGACATGCACGCCGTGCATCTGCTGCTGCAGATGAGCTGTGTAGGAGGAGGAGCACGGCCACCACCGGGGAGGGGGCAAAGGCAAACCGTACCCAGAGAGCCCCAGACAAAAGGCGCTGCTCCTCCGGCCTTTTGTGCAGCTCTCCGGTGCGGTCAAAGGTTACGTTTTACAGCTGTTCCAGCCTCAAATAAGCATAACCCGCCTATCTCAACGCTTAATTGCATTGCTAAGCTGCTGATAAACTAGGACGGCATAAAACACATACACAGGGCCAAACACATCCCCAGGGAAAGTTTGTGGGAACAGAGGGAGTTGCAGCAAACAATGAGCTGGGAACACGGGGAGTTGCACCAGACAATGAATCCACTTGATGTGTTTTAGAAGCCTGGTTACCTTCAATGAAAGCTGCAGCATGGATGCTGCACATTTGCGAGCTAATATCTCTCCAGAAAGGCCGCCAGTGTTTACAAAAGAAGGGCACAGTGCAAATGCCCATGGGAGAGGACAAGCACGTGCCTCCATGCGTGTGCCCATCAGGAAACTGTGTGGAGCTAATCCCTCCCCACAGAGCCACCAGGGCTCCAGCCCTGGAGAACACGGCCTTAAATCAACGCTCTTATCTCACAAAAGGAATTTAAGTGCAATGCTTTGAAAGTCACTTTCTCCCAGCCATATGGCATCCCCGAGCCTGGTCGCGTTAGGAGCGGCGTTCATTTGCATGTGCAAGAGACAAATCTGGCTCTTGCATTGCGGGAGTGATAACAGGGCAAGGGGTAAAATTTAGCACTGTTTGGGTTTCTACTCAAAATCTCTGCCGAGGTGGACTTCTCTCACCTCTCAAGCCAAGTGCCAAACGATGAGGTGGCCCCAGGAGAGCTTGCCCACGACCCCATGCCATCAGTGAGGTACATCAGTACCCAGCCAGGGTAAAAGAGAAGTCTGAGACAAAACCTGTGATCTGAACCCAAAGCTGGCAATGTCTACACCCACATTAAAGCAAACAGGAACAGGCTGAAATTACAGGGATATAAACAGCACTGAACACAAACTTCAAGACAGCAAATTCACAGGCATTCGCACATTTAACTTCCTGATAGGGAGGTATTTTGAAAACTCATGTTGCTGAGCTGCTCCATGATATGAAGGGGTGGAGGATCTTGGGTTTCAGCACAAGGAGGAGCCAACAAAGCTGCTAACGCTTCAACATAAGCCTCTCCAGCAGATCTCTGTGCCAGGCATTATGCAGGATGGCAGGATTTTTGTTTTGCCGAGGCAGTGCCGTATGGGCAATCTGGTTTGCCTTATCAGAGAGCCAAGTGAGAGAAGAGAAATGTTCTTCCCCACCATTTGTTTAAATTTCCCTCTTTCCCCCAGATAAAGCTGCATACTTTTGTAAAAATATCTACAAATGTAATAACATAATGGGCTTGTCATCGGTTTCCACATTTGGCATTGAAAATCTGCAAAGCTTGGAAAGAAAGAGAATTCCTAATAGTTACTGTTGCTGAAGAGCCCAGCTAAAAACTGGCCTGGATCCAGGTGATGGAGCACACAACCACCAAAACGCCTTTCCACGTCCAGCACCTACTCCTACACAACTACAAATTGTTCCTTTCCCGGCCCCACTGAAAAAATGCAAGAAGGTTATTTCATCACTTCTTATTGATGGGCCCCATCTCCCCTCTTGGGGTATTCACATGCCCCTAACACCCACTATTGCTGTGAACTGATTCATTTTGCAGCTCAGTGCAGAGGATGCTGCAGACAGCCACAAGCTGTAGGAATTAATTTGGAGCCACACAAACCTCCTTGCATGGCAAGACAGAACCATTCCCAGCACAGTGCTTTCCACCATGTACCACAGTCTGCCCTCTCCAAAGCTGTTTCTTTGGCATTTCTGCCCAGTATCCATCTCAGTGAGATTATCCCTGGGAAAACAGCAAAGCAGAGCAGCCCTGTTTTATGGCTGTGCCGAGCCCTCGGAGGAGAGCTTGGTGTATTTAGAGCTCCGTGGCTGTGCCCCCCAAGGGGATGTGGAGCGAGGCAGTCTCTTAGCAACACCCAGTGCCTATCACAGGTACCTGTCATTAACAGCAGGAACGGAGCTGTGCTGAGCCCAGCACCCTGCACCGTGCCCTGGAGAACCCAGATGCACAGGCACAAATGCTCCGTGGGCACTGGCAGCGGAGGGATGTGCAAGCCCTTGTCAGGATGACACAGGCAGCACTGAAATACTGATTTGTTTCAAAGAAATGAGGATTTGATTGTATTAGAGGGAGAAGCATATCCCCTACAGTAAGGACTGACTTGTCCTTTGTCAGTAATCCCTCTCTCCAAGACACTTAATACAAATCTTACTGGAAGGGAAGAAGTCCCACCCCACATTGAGACAATGCAGCTCTAAATTTTAACTTAAATCATTGCAAGCCTTTTAAAGCTGATCTTTATGACAATGTGTGTGGCCAAGCTACAGGCTCTGGCAAAACTGATGTCCTGCTATTCGCACAATACGGATTCACAACCCAAATCTCTTCCTGTAAGATAAGGAAAGCATTTCTCCAGATCACTTACCTTTATTTGCTGCAGGAGAGAACAGCTTCTCAGAGCCTACAGAAGCCTGAAAAAGAAAGAGAAAGAGAGGGTGAATAATCCTGAAGGAGAAATTCGGAAGGCTTGCTCACAAAAACACAGCTCATAAAACAAGTGGGTTATCTGGAGACCTGCAGTTGCGCATTGCACCTGGAGGGTGCAATGTTGTGCCATTAAAGAACAAGCATGCATCCTGAGGAGATGAAAGCCAAGCAAGAGGACTGTCCTGATCTCACCCAACTACATCCTCCTGTCTCGTTTATTTAGGCAGCCATGCAATGCACAGCTATTTTATCCATGATTCCTCATATAAAAACAAAACCAGTGGAACTGCTATCAAGCTGAAGGAAAATAAAAAACAACCAAAACACATTTCAAAGGCTCTCTCACTGAAAATAAGCTCAATTCTTGCTGAACATGCAAAATGTAATTTGTGTATTGGAAACACAAGTTGCAACTGAACACATCTGTATGAAGGAGGGTGTTGTTCAATATTATGCCAAATGATAGGTACATGCTGCTATGCACTTAGTTGAGTATGAAATAAAATGACTTCCTCTTGGAAGAAGCCCGTATCCTTGCAGACTGGGTTGCACTATGCTGTCTGAACTCCACAGCAGTGTATTTGTGCTCCTCACAGCTCTGGGAAACAGTTAAAGAAATCCAATTAACCTAAACCTTGTAAACAGCTTCATGATAATCAGGGTCACTGGGTTACAGACAAGATGATAACGACAGACAGGGAAAAAAAGTCCATTCATCGTAAATAAAGCTTTTATGAGTTAATTTGATGGCTTCCTTTCCTCCCCCCGCTGATATCAAACAGTCAACTGATTTCAGCGCAAGCTTTTCATCCTCGCTATCTGATAAAATAGCAAGCAGCCCCTCCAGAATCAAAGCTGGTCTGGGAGCAGGAGCACGATCAACATTGCGACCATCTACAAGAAAGTATCATCAACGTGTTGGCACTGACTGCTGCATGAATACAATGGGTGAAGTACAAAGCTGACGAGCAAAAGATACTGAAAGTGAAAAAAGCCTTTTTCCCCTGGCTCTACTTTAAAAACAATTAATTAATTCAACACATGGCTGAACTAAGTTGATTTTATTTTTGATTTTATTTATTTTATTCTAAGGTGCCGTGGGAGATTTGCATGATAAAGAGCACTACGAATTGTATTACATTGCTATATATTTTAAATGACGACTCAGAAGGAAAAAAACAAAGAGTAAAATGCAAGAAGTTCTGCATGAGATATAGTAAGAAGCAAGAGTGATCCATTAATGTTACTTCTAAGAAAAGTGGCACTGCAAGCACTGAATGTCTTACTTAATGCAAATGTACAAAAAAGAGAGGGAAAACAACATGAAAAATAGGTTGAGGCTGAGACACATAAGAAAAAAATTCTGAATTATGTCCACGACAAAGCTGCACGTGTAGCTGTGGCATGTATGATCATTACACAGCTCAGCAAAAAAGATCCTAAAATCTTAGGGAAAATCAGTTACCTGCACGATCCCTTCACTGCGTGGATTAAAAAGAGGAAGAACCAGGATTAAACAAGGTTTTGCCTAGGCTGGTTTGCAAAGAAAGTCTAACAGCGTCACACAGCAGCAACAACAGCGGTGCATAAAACGTTTGACAGCCAACTCTGAATTTACAGCCCATTGTTAGGAGATATTTCACTTATAATCAACACCAAGCGACCACGGATGCAGAACACATCTGCAGGCTCCGGGAACTCACCCACGCTAACAGCTCACACAAAGCCAGGCCTACTCTCAAAGCACTCCACGAGCACGTGGACACGTGGCAGGTGGATAAATAAGATTCCCCCATTTTACAGGCAATGAAACTTCGGCGTGGCGTGCACTGAAGCCCCAGCAGTAAATCGGCCACTGAGCCACAAATGCTAAGAGCCGGGTCCGGATGCTGGGGTGTGCAGCCCTGCAGAGGAGCCTTGCTGGGGAGCCAGCCAGGGCTGCAGGACCTGCTCTGCCCACGGCAGCTCCCCAGCTGGGAGAAGCTTTGTGCTTCCCCTGCTCTGGAGAGTCTGGTCTCATGGCCACCACTTTGTGCAGCCACCAGCTCGCTCCCTTCTGTGCAGCTCGGTACGGCGGGCCGGCAGCGCTCAGCCAGAGCTGAAGATCTCACTGCTACAGGTCCAGACTATATAAAAACAATGTTTAAGGAAGTCAAGCAAGAAAATTCACTTCAGAGACAAAGTAAAACACTCGGATTATTGCTCAGTCTTCTGCTATCAGCATGTGCCACCGCCTTCCACAATCAGAGTCAACATTTACAGAGCAGCGTTTTCAACATCGCAGCTTCAGTTCACAGACACAAACCTTCACACCTAGAGTTTACAGTAACTTTTGCTCTCACTTCTGGTGATTTCTAGCTCCAGATCTGAGCAGTTTTTGGCACGAGCACCATTTTGAAACAGTGAATGCCTGTGCTATAGGATATTCTGTGAGCTGCTGTAAAAAGCAGGAGGGAAGCTGGGGGAGGAAGAGCCTGAATATGAATACATCATTCAACCCTATCAGTCACCCTTTAAAGAAAGCGTACAATAAAACCTATGTGTCTGATGGAGCCCATTAATGAGGGAAAAAATCCAGCAAACCAACACATCTGCTAAAACAAGTCCCCTCCCAAACGCTGCTTTTCCAAGCAAATCATTTGCATATGTTTAAGAAGAGATTTAAAAATAATATTAATAAAGTGGAATTCTTCCCTTGTGAACAAAACCAGGCATTTGGAGTCTTTTATGCAGAGTTCAAGCCATCAGAGGAAATCACATGTTCTTTGATTGCAAAATGAAACAAAAAATTTCCTTTTTTCCCCCCTCTTGATTCCTCCTGCCTGTCTCCATCTGAAGGACCATCTCATGAACCCCTCAAGCTCCTTTTTGTTGCTGCATAAGGCAGTGAGACCTGCCCTGACACCTCCACCCTTCCTTGCTCACTGGCTGCTCATCTCCCCCACCGCAGAGCACGGCCACAGAACCCACCACAGGCTTGTGTTCATAAAAGTGCTTCTCGCATGGTCCCACCCTCACCCCCAGTAACAACCCTGGATCTTGAAGCAGATCTGACATCTGCCCCCAGAGCAGCAGTTTCTGAGGTAACCTCATGTTGTTGAAGCCTCTAAGACCCAGCACCCTTTCGATGACATCAAGCCTTCCAGGTCCCCTTTGTGGCATATTCAGTGAAGTTAACAATCCTTTGCCACCTTTTGATTTTCTTTTCTACTCTAGACCTAAAGGGGAAAATGCCTCCACCCAGCTCTGTGACAGCTTGAAACCAGGCTGAATACACTGCAGAGGAAAATAACATTTCTGCCCTTTTCTGCTCTGCGGAGAGCAAGCAGAGGAGTGGTGCTGCAGTCCCTCCCCCTTCCTCCCCTTGAACACACCACATATAAACACTGATTCAATTTTCAGCACTAAAAGCTCAGCAAAGGCAGCTTTTTTCCTCAAATGTGAGGTGGTAACCACAAAGGATGTAGCACACCCTCTCCTCTCAAGGTGAGCAGTGAGGCATAATGAAGTCCATGCCTCATCCATCCTGGTTCCCACTAACCCAAGGCAGCTGAAAGGTGCAAGAGCTCTTGCAGATTAATAATTTAATGATTATATATAACAGAACAACATCATCTGACAAAGGCAGCACTATAAATTATGTCAGGCCTCACAGTAATTACTTCTTTTTTTCCCCTTTATCCGTACTTTATAAATGGCTAATAGGGAATAGAACTGTTCCTTATCACCAAGAACAGAGGCTCTGTGGACCTTCATGCCATCTCCTGGAGCACCAAACGCCAGATCCAAGCCTGGTTCTCCAGGAGCCTGATAGCAAGACACTAAAAAACTGCTAATAAGGCTGCAGTTCTGGTTCACAAGGAACAAGCAAAGTAGTGTTAGGGACCTGGCATGTATGTCATGTACAGGGTAAAAGCCAAGCATTCCCTCCAAATGGATCCAGTATGCTAGGCAGAAGAAGGAGACACTTTAAATTTTAGATCTGGATGGCTGCCTATCTACTAGACAGCCAAGAGCCAGTCTCAAGAGAGACTGTTTGCACAATTACTGAACTTAGCAAGCACTAAAAATCTCACAAGAAAACACTTCTCTGGGAGATTTCCAAGCTAGAAGTGCTGGATATACTTAGAGAAAAGTTTTAGCATAAAGCACGGACACTACCTGAACATTTTGGATCAATTTTCTTACTTTCTTTCCTTTGATCTGTCTCCCCTGCTTTTACCAACCACTCCAATGCCACTTGATCGCTTGTCCAGCAGAGAATTTCAGCAGTCAATACTGCCCTACCACTTTGCAGTTCACTCTGCAAGTCATTCATACCAGACCCCTCATCCAGTAATATGAGAACAATAACTAAAACAGGAAGGTATTGTTTGGGCTGTGATTCTTCTGTAGGAAATGGAAATTGATACATATGGAAAGGTGCAAGAGAAGCCTAGAAATAGCACACATGCACACAAAAACCCAAAGTAAAAATCCCCCTTAAGACCAACAAAGTATTCCACACTTTTCAGGATATAGAAGCAGCCCATGGGTAACACTGCCTGCATTGTGAGGGGATGTTTCAAGGTAGCCTACAGTCTTTCCAAAACCTGCATTATTTTTTGAGAGAAACCATAGCTCAGTTAGGAAGACAAAAGAAAAATTAGACCTGCAATTCAGTCATTTTTGTGAACCTTCTAGGAATATCCAGTTTTGTGGTACACAGCTGGCTGGGACACAGCACAGCCCAGCTGTGGGAGGGATTAAGCAAGAGGGAACAGGACTTGTACAAATCCACACTGTGCTTATCCTCACACAGAATTTATAGACTGGGCTTTCAAGAGGGCTCAGCACTCAGCAGCTGCCTTTGGGGCATCGATATGACTGGAGCTACCAGGTATGGAGCACTTCCAAATAACCATTTAGAAACCTGAATGGTGACCAGGTTGTTCTGAAAAATCTGGCTACAGTTGGTACTTGGGATAATTTATGAAATTCTGTCTGTTGATCTCCAGTGCAAAAAAAGAACTAATAATAAATAACACTCCCTAAGCAAGAATCAATCTCCACCTTTAACAATCCTACAAATACAGTTGTACCTTCAGTTATACCGTAACAGTGTTCACATCACAGTGAAACACACAGCACAAACACCCCAAACAAGCAACTATTTATTGACATGGCAATGCCTTAAATGCCACAGATACTTCAATTATGACTAAAGCCCATCTCTGAGAGGTAGTGAGGATCTTCTGTACCCTTCATGAGTTAGAATGAGGTAGAATGCTCCCTAGAAACAAAGTATTTTTTGGACTGTACATCCATACAGCAACACACTTGTTTAGGTTCCCACCTCACATTCACTCAGCACACACATATTCAGTACTGCTCTGCTCCTGGAAGGGACTGTCACCATGCACTCGCCTCTTTGTCACTTTTTCTTCCAAGAATGCTCATTTCTCTCAGCAGTTTATATAACCATGTCTGTTTTTTGCAACAGCCCCTTAGAGAAGCTAGCACAAGCCTGGGAACACAGATTAAATTAGGCCGTAGAGAGTCTAGAAGCAGAGATCACTGGTCCTAACTCACCACTGAGTTACACTGACTTTACACAATAGCAAATGGCAAAGTGGATGAGGATGGAAGGCACCAAAGGAAATGCTGAATGGAGAATGATTCCATTAGTGCAGGGCAGTGAGGAACCAAGCTCACTGCTCCTCCACAAGTTCAACATCTTGTTTTGGTCCTCTTTTGGCAAGACAGTGATAAGCTTAAATCAACGTTTTGAACTCTGAGCGTGTTCCTCATCACTTTACAACCATTGTGGGACTGAACAAACTAGATTAAATCGAGCAGCAGCAGCAATTCTTAAACATACGCTGCTGTGGTGTGTTGCTTATTGCACAGACGTGCCTCTTCCCATGACAAAGCGTGACTGAATCCTCTGACACAGAGGGACATCTGACCTACAGCATGTCTGCCATCAGAGCCTCAGGGCACAGGCCTGCTAACTCCTCTTCCCTCTCTCCTCAAACCAACCCCCAGTCTCTGGGGAAAGGCTGCAGCCCAGAGTTCTCCCCTTCCCATCCCCTCCATTAGCGATGCTTTATGATTCATCTTCCTCTGAGCAGTTGCTGTCTCCCTAAGGAAAAGATCAAACTCCCTCTCCTTCCCAGCTCAGCTCCAATAAATAAATAAATACATGTAGTGAAAAAAAAATTTAGTGAAGGAGGAGAAGGGAGGAAGCTGGGGAGTTCCTGGACCTCACCAAGGCTCATCAGACAGCTGCAGAAGGTTCCTCAGCTGTTTCCAGAGACACCAACAAGAAAAGAAAATTTCCAGCTGTCCCTCATTAAAACCAGCCAAAATACTTGCTTAATGTTAGTGTGTCTGTGTGTCCTAATTTAAATTAGGGTGCACTTGGGTCCTTATCTCAGGATATTCCTCCTTCAAAACTCAGCTTCCCAACCTCTACCAAATCTATCTTCACTTTAGATTCCTGCTATTTTCCACTCTAATCAGCACTGATTTCCCCCTAATACATGTTCTTATGCTCCTGATGTCTGAATGGCATCCAGAGAACAGTCCTCTCCTGTGCCTCTGGATGAGGCTGCAGCTCTCAGTGAGGTTGGAGACAGTGGTGTGTCCATGCTAAAGGCAACTGATACACACCACAGTCAGGGCAACACAGCTCTCTGTGATACACTGAGAAAAGGGCTTTGTGTGGTCTGGTTTAAAACATCTCAAACACCAGAGCCTTCATGCTTTTCTCAGAGAGCTGACCCCCTCCCAAAAGAGACTTTTTAGCCTACACCTCCACATTCAAGATTTTTTTCATTGCCCAGATACTCACTTAGGGAAGCACAGATTTGATTACTGATTTATCTTTTGCTACAAATGTAAGGGAAAACCTACCTTCACGTGGGAAGGGTTGGGAACGCTGTGTAACAACACTGCTGTCGCAGTTTGTATTATTGTCATTACAGCTTGATCCTATCTAGTCAGCCCATCTATTTGGCGGGGATATGGCTTTTTATTTGCACTAAATCAGAGGGAACGGCGAGTGCTCTTTGCAGAACTATCTAAAACTTCTTATAATTCAAAGGCTGCACTGTAGGAAGAGTGATGGGGGAGAGCAGGGACTGTGCTGCGAATGACAGGTGGCAGACTGTTGTTTGGTACCTACCAAATTACTCTGCTGCTCCCAGGGCTGCCTTGGCATTTCATTATCCCAACTCTCTCCTGGAAGGATGCGGACATAAATTCACACCTCATGTCCTGGTTTCCGTCAAACTGAGTAAGAGTGCAAATGCTGGCACCAACTGGGAATGCCAAGCAGGGCTTGGCATGCTAGAACAAACTCTCAGCTGTGGTCTTTGCCAGCTACCTGCATTTATCATTGTAATGGCCTGCCAGACAGGACTTGGCAAGCGATGGAGGAGGGCGGGAGGAGGAGGGCCAGGCTCTGCACTGCCAAGCAATTCATTCCTGTAGCTCCTGCCATCACTGTACCAGCAGGGCAACCTTCATTTTATTTTATCTTTTAACCAATTATGTGTCACCCAAATCCCACCTGCAGCTTTCTCAAACACAAATGGCTATAAATCACAGTTCAGAGACCAAGAGGGTTTTGCAAGACATTTGATTTCATAAAAAGGTCACTGTCTGTCTGAGGATTGCTGCAGTTCAAAAATGAACTGAATAACAACCTGCATTGGCAGACAGGGAAGGAACTGCTTCCATCGTCTGTTGCATGTTGTCAGATAATATTAGAACAATTAGGGAGGCCAACAATGGCTGGATCATTAGGATTCAGCTGAACCAAAGCACTGATAAAAATTCAGTGAAATATCTCCTCCTTTCAATTTTTGAAGAAAACATAATCAAATCAATAAAAAAGGGAAAATTGCAGGAGCACACCAGAAACATTCAACATAACCTCCTTGAGCAGACAAACAGAATACATGCCTCTCATCACTACAGCCTGCTCCAATCTGCCTGGGTATTCCAGAGCTTAACCCCCAGCTTTGCTATTTCTCAGAGCCCTACTCAGTGGTCTCAGACCACTCAGCATGGTCTGCTCTCTAGGGAAAATGCTGTATTCTTGTTTTTAGTCCACACATTGGATACACAGTGCACTCTGTACAGAATTTCATGTGAACCATGTCACAGAGCAAACATTCAAGGGTGCTCAAAAATCATTTGACATTGATGCTGCTCTGGACACCCTTAGTGTCCATCCCTTTTTTGCAAGTGACATATCACATCAAACATCACTGACAAGCCAGGATCAAATTCTCTGAGAAACACCAGGTTAACAGCAGTGAATGCACAAGGCACAGAGAAGATTGCATTGTCCTCACAGCCCGGACCATGGCATGTGACACACGGACATCCCTCTGACACAATTCCCCAGTTGTGGCAATCCTGACGTGGCCCTTTCCTGGGCCTGGGGGGTCAGGGAGCTTATCAGGAAGGCAGCTCCTGTCTGCTGCCATTGAAACTTGCTGTCTTACCCACAGCAACCTCAAAGGAGTGCCTCTGCAGAAGGCTCTTTTGTTGTTGTTGTTTCTAATTCACTGCTCCAAAATATTTCTTGGCTGCATCCCAGGGCTGAAGCCTTATCTGCCCATCCCCCCGGCAGACACACAGCAGCTGCAGAGGCTTATCACAGTTGCCTGTCCACTGAGTTTACAAATTAACACCCTATCGAGGCTGCACGAGGGCTGATTAATCAGAGAGAGGCAGTCTGAGGGCCTTTATCACCCTAAGCGGCTGCTGGGAGAGAAGTCACAAATCTCTTGGGAGGCCAGAGATGCCTTACAAATGAAAGAGCTGAGGCCAGAGAGGAGGAGGGCCCAGTGCTAGGGGAGGCAGATATTTTAGAGATAGTGGTGGTGGAGGTAATGGAGCAGTGGGAGGGGGGAGCTGCAGGCAAAGCCAGTACATTATGACAGCTAAAAAAAAAAAGATAATTAACAGCCTATACCTCATGATTCTAGCTTTCCCTCCCCGGGCTATAATTTAGCCTATTGCTCCTTTGCTCCAGAGGACAATAAACATTTATTATGTTAAACACATAACTGTGCTGCACAAAAGCACCGTTCTTTCCCAGGTCCACTCCTTGCACAGCTGTGCAGCCCAGGAGGATGGGGCTGCTCGAGCGGGCTCCCCTTTCATGCAGAAGATTACTCGGTTTGGACACAAAGCACATCCCTGGCTTCACCCAGAGCTGCAGCGTGCTGGATGTGTTCATACTGAACACGAAGGCAAATCCCACGAGACTCAGAGCTCTTGGATGGGCCACTGGCCCACCAGCACCAGACAAGCAGCGTTAGGATGTGCCCAGGTACTGGAGCAGCTCTGCAGAGATTCTGTGATTCAGGCAGGCTTCACCACCTAAGAAGTATCTCCTCTCTTTAATTCAGCAGCCTTGCTAAGAGGTTTACTGGGAAATTCTCATTCCCACCAGAATTATGTGTAGGAGAGATTCTTATTACAAGATGAGTGTTACAGTCATGTGAGTTGTACTAGAGCAGTGCTGGTCCTGCCCCCTCCAAGCACCTCAGCTGCTCCAAGAGCACAGAGATTTAGGAGTTTGCCTCTGCTAGTGCACCGTGCTTCAGGGATTGCTCTCCTCTGCTTCACTGCTAGTACCTGCTGCAGCCTTCAGCTCTGTGCTTGTGGCAGGACAAGGCAAAATAATTATAAAAACCAAGGAGACTCACACTAAAAAGATTTAAAATATAATACAACCAATTTGGACATCTGTCTACATTTGTTAACATTCATTTCTAAATTAAAAGTTTTCCAGTTTAATCCTTGAGACCAAGACACATAACTGGATTTTTCCTTTGAAGTGTAATATGTATGGAAGCTGAGATTCCCACGCAGCAACATGACTCCAGAAACTAAAATTTTAATAAAAACGTTACCAACATGAAGACATTAATAAGCAAATACTGCAACCACCTCGTGTCCAGTGCTTTCTATTAACACATCAGTAAAGAATTTAACAAATAACCTCTGGATAAAAGTGTCATTCACTGCAGCTTTACCACCAACAGCGCCAGGTGTGTGCATGATCTTGTGGAATGGCCATTTCCATTTTGCCCACGGAAATTGCAGAAATAGAGGGCTGCCACTGCCTAACTCAACATCTCAGACTAGCTCTTTTCAGAGAGCACCGGAAAGCTAAATAAAACAAAAATGAATGATCATCTGCCTTCTCCCCTTCTCTCGATCCAATGAGACAACTATTTCCCAAACCACCTGGATTATTGGTCTACAAACTCCTGCAGATGCCCAGTTTTAACACTATCCATTAGGTTAATTAGAACTGGGCAAGTAGATGCTGAGTATGAGTCCAGGAAAGGAAGGACAGCTTTTTTATTTGCGAACTCCCTGCCAGGCTCTGTGAAGCAGACAGCTGCCCAAGGTCTTCTCATAGCTCTCCTCTGCCAACAGACACCAGATTAATTTGAGCTGGACTGGACCCCCACTCATTATGTTCAGCAGACCCTGGGTAATCAGATGGAGAAGCTACAGGATGACAACATCTCCTGTCATCCCCATCAGTAACAGCAACTCTATACATGAAGGAAACATCAAATATTCATTAGGTAAACAATACGAATGCGGTAATCTCAAAACATGGTGAAATTCTAGGAGCTGTCTCTCTGGTGTTTATTAAATTGACTCTTTTAACTTCATTATCAAGTCTGCCATCAACCCTTCTCTCTCTGTCTCAGGTCTCGTGTTTCTACATTTTAGGGAAAAAAGTCTCCATTGGAGTGCCTGTTCTCCACAGCTCTGGTCCCACTGGTGGACACCCTCACCCTCCACAGAAGGCACACCACAGGGGACACGTATTTAAACACCTAAGAGAAGGGATTAAGAGCACCTTAAAAAAGGATAGCATATACATTTCCCTACAGATGGAGGCTGCAGAGGAAAAAACATGGAAGGAAGCCCATGGCTCACATCTGCAAAGCATCTGGCTTCCTATTCCTCACTCATGCAAGGGTAGTGAAGTGCACTAACCTAGTTTCTACAGGAAAGGGTCATCAAGATTTTCTTCTATGCTATACAGTAAGAAAGAAGCTCTCATTGTTGTACCTTGATTAAATATGGCATTAACTGACCTCATCTTCTGTATCAGAAGGTGGTGAATGGGGCAGTCCCTCATTTCCAGCCAACATATACTTTGTCTTCTCCAATTAGATATGATTTGCAACAAGTGTGGTGGATCCATTTATTTCCATACTGCAATAATGCAGATAAATCCAACTTTGGCTCCAGTCCCACTGCTTTCAAAGCTGGGGCTCTGCATTTCCAATCGCTGCCCTTTTTTTTTTTCCCCTTCCCCCCCCGCTTTCTGCTGCAAAATGTCACCAATTTACTTTAGCCTGGGGGCCCATTTTGAATTTTACCACCAATATAAGAGAAATGCATTTTTCAAGCTGTTACCACTTAACTGTACTGATATCAGCCACTCAGGGGACACAATATTGTTTACACATCCTGCTCTATGGAATAAGCACGGATGCCAAAACTCTGCCTGGGTTGTGAAGGAGACGTTTACTCTCTGTTTTATGAGATTTCCTCGATTTGTGGCTGCCTCAATGGTCGTAAAAACAGCTGTAAATCAAAAGAGCACCACAAAATTGCAATAACAACTGTCGAACTCGGCTCTAAAAAGCATAACTCCCAGCACCAGAAGGTGGAAGGCTTTTCTCTGATTTAATACCAGGTGTGGGAGAGCCCTGTGAAGCCTATGTCTGCCCACATCCAGCCCCCCAAGAGCCCAGCCAAACCCCTCTGTTTTGGCTGCTCCCATATCCCTTGCCCCCACTCTGCCCCACGAGCTCCTTCCGGCCCCTCTCCTCCTCTTCTCTGGAAAACAGAAGTCTTTTTCAAATGCCTGGAGCACGCTTATACAAGTAACTGCTGAAGGCAGTTTAAGGCATTAAACCAGACAGAAAGTGAGCGCTGTTGAACACGGCTGGGCTCGGCACTGTGGCCGCTCTGCAGGACAGCGATGGCTTCAGCAGATGACCTCAGCCTGTCACCTTGCTGCTGGCCTGCCCGGGAGAGCCCCAGCTCCTGCACAGTGTCTCAGCCCAGTTTTTAGGGAGTGGAGGGAAGGAGCAGAGGGCTGGTGAGACATGAGTTATTAACAATCGTCTTCTGGGAGCTGAGTCGAGCTAAAATGGTTCCAGAACAGGCAGCTCCATCTGAGCCTCCAGCGAGCACTGGCCAAGCAGCAGATGCATGAATTCAAAAGTTTCTGTTACTCTGTGCCACTGGCTATACTCCAAACTAAAGAGAGAGTTTCACCCGTGGGTAAAACAGCCTTCCTGAATTTTTCCATGCCCTATTCCAGTTGCTTTCACAAACAACCTTCTCATCCTTGTCTCCAAAAATCCTAAAAGACTCTCAGTTCCTGCATCTTGCCACCCCCTGCAATCTAAGACTAATTTGGCCAACAACAAATTCCCTCTAGCACCTCCCAGCTCTGAGAAACCAGCTGAGGCACCAAGAGCCACACTTTAAACCCTGGGCCAACAGGCTCTTTGTGCCCTCCATCCAAAGCACGAAAAGCTTTCCTGGCCTCACTAGCCAGGCCTTCATTCTCTTTTTCAAGCTTCCTCTTAAATCAAACTTCTTTCATGGCATTTAAATAACTCAACTTTCTCCATTACTGAATGTGGTCTGTACGTGAATAAGCCAAAATATGGGAAGAAATGATGAGAGAAAGTTCATGGGAAGTAAGTTTAGCCGGTAAATTTAGCTCATCTCAGTTTTTCTGTCATCTGCAGCAGACTAAAATACACTTGAGTTCCAGTGTGTTACTGTATCTCTGTCTGGAGGTGTGTTTTTCCAGATGCACATCCTAATTATGCTCTTCAAGCAAATGCCCCGTGGAGCGGGGTAGTAGAAGAGAAAACCTCTTTACAGTCACAATCATGCTGTGATCCATTCTGGACAGGAACTCCCCCCTGCATTGAGAGGACAATTTAATTTCCATGGACCACTTGATGCAAAGGGAAAAGGATCTATATTCTTTTGTCTGAATCCCACAAAGTGTCAGCCCTTCTTTCCCCATTCTTCTAGTAGATGTGTACGTTCACATTCTTTAGAAAATCCCCAATAGAGGGGAACAGTCTTTCACTTGCAAGACATTATGCCTCCCTGCTATCATCTGTTCCTTCTTGTACAATGCCTCTTGACTTTCCTTTGACTCTTTTCTTTGCAATTTTTCCTTAATGAATACAATCAGAGAGACAAAACAAAAAAATCCCCCAAACCTAAATGGACAAAAAATGTCATTCAGAGCCTTTGCCAATGATGTTACTGGCAATTCCAGTTGAGAAACCATCTGTACAGACATGAACTGATCTGACATAGGGAACAGCTAGTTTTATTTCAAAAAGCTCTGTGTTCTCAATGTTCTGGGTATGGGAACTCTACAGGCCAGCTGAAGCTAATAGGGTGAATATGTGATCAGCTACACTCAAGCAGCTCTTCCAAATTTATTTCTTTTGTAGTACAGCAAGTATTTGGGTGGGGTTGCAAAAATTATTAAAGCAGTCAAATGCATACCATGCCAGCTGCTGACCACAAAAACAGGCCATTTCCTCATGCACAAACTCTAAGAAACATCTCCAGTAATTGGCCTGTATCAGTAACCAGCTATTTCCAATAAAAACATGGTTCTGCTCCATTTGGAGTTGGCAGTTCTCAAGAAGGATGGAAGGCTGTAAGTGCAGATGCATGACTTGTACTGGGAAGGTGGTGTGGCAGGACATGCCATCTAACAGCAGTTGCTTTGATGAGGCATAATTGCAGGGCAATTACTAGGTTAATTTTCCATATATACCAGTGCAATTTCAGCCATAAAGTTTCATTTGCCTGTGGTGAGTGATAGTTGTCCGTTTTGTGTTCTAAAACTCTCAGTATACTCTGTTTGCTCAGGGACCTGTGAATATGCAGAGCACCACTGATCTGGCTTTGCTCTTCTCCCTTGCTGGTGATGTTGAGGGGGAAATGTTTTGTCAGTCACTGACTAATGCTTGCCATGCTCAGCCACCAGCAGGAGAGTTTCCAGCACACTCAGAGACATGGCTTGCCTTGTTGTTGCCACAGGCATAGCTGTGGCTCTGAGCAGGAAAGCTGTCCAGTTGGAGGAGGAACACCACTGCTGTGCATTCAACCACCAGCTTTGCACAGGAGATGCTTTTGGAAGGAACAGGAGAGCAAGCTGTACTTGGCCTTTCTTTGGCTGACCATCTGCTTGTTGGCCAAGGCATCAACAACTCCATTCAGCTGTCAGGTCATTTACCCCCCAGACAACTGCACCTCCAGGAGCCCAGTGCTGGGCTCCTGCGCCTTGCTCCTGGCTCATCTCCCTTTGGACTCCTTGGGTAGGAGATGCTGAAGCCACTGCCCTTTCCTTGCCTCTATTCCAAAGTCCCACAGCATCTAACAGCTCGTTTCACCAGAGTTTATTTCTGAACTGGAAGCACAAATGGAGCATTGCAAGAAACCTTTGTGATTTTAGCCCAGACATGACTGTGCCTGCTTAGTAAGGAGATGAAAAGCTTACAGTGAAGAAAGAGGCAGAATAATCCTGCATGTTAATACACAGTGACTAACACTTTCCTGGTGACAATCTCCTTGTAGTCTCTGCAGAGGGATGTGTGTAATGATCCTCCAGAGACACTATCTTGAAAATGCACAAAAGCCTCTGATCAGACCTCAGCATCTCCTGATGAGCTTAGCCAGAGCAGTGGAAGGGACATCAATTTTCTAGAAAGTGCATTCAGAAAAGCACTTGATCAAATGCTTAGCTCCATGTATGTGCTTAATCTCACTATAGCTGAAGACTTTTCTAAACCAACACCTTGTTTATTCCTTCTGTGAAAAATAAAATGGTGGAAAGACCTCCAAAAAAAAAATGTAGACCTGAACAGTTTAGGAAATTTCTGAATTTCTGTGGCTTTCAGCTTATCTGTAAAACAATTTGCAAGTGCTGACTCTGGCAAATTGGAGGAGGAAATAAATAAAAAATTAAAAAACCAACCAGAATGGATGAGGATATGTTATCATAAACACAGCTCAGCTTAGTGCAAAGCAAATGTATGTATCTTTTTTTGAGTATAACCTTCCTGGGATTTTATTGGTTTTTTTCTTTTCCTTTGCTAAAACAATACCAGATACACCTCAACAAATCTGGCATGCTGCAGCCAATCCATCAGCTTCCTGGATTGAGCAGACTGCAGAAAATGGAATTTTGCTTTCCCACTGCTGCTGCTCCCCATGAACATGAGCCCTTTCCTGTGCCCTGGCTGCTGTGGGCTCCTGGCCTGGGAGCAGATGGCTGCTGGAGCTGGGACTGCTGCATCCTGCTGCATCCTGCTGCATCCTGCACTTCCAGTCAGACCTTGGTGCCTCCTGCCTAGCTCTGCAAGAACACAAAGCAAAAGGTGCAGCAGTTCTACACCCAATGAGCCAAAGCCACTTTTCAAGCTCATTTTAAATATCTACTTGACTAGGTATTTCTCAAAATAGGCCCTTGTAAGCACAAGCTAAATGAGAACAGAAAAAAATAATAATCTAAGGCACCTAAATACTTTGGATTTTTAATTTTCCCCCAAACATATCTGTTGCAACTTTATCATTTCAGACAACACAATTTTGTGCAAGACCATAAGCACAATTCTACCAGACTAAGCTCCCCTCTAGCACAATCAAGGAAATGTTTGGCTTTCTACACCCAGCCCAAAGCTTTCAGGTCCCAAGACTTACTGCTGTATGCAAGTAATGCAAAGAAATCAATCCCTGTGCCTCTACCTTAATCTCCAGACACGTAATTCCAGAGGTCCAAGGCCTCCTCCAGCAACAGAGAGCAGCCTGAAGCATGTTCTGAGCTGGGTACTCACAAAGAACCACTGTGGGTTTTGTTGTCTTTATTATGAACACTTCAGGGCAATGACCACCTTTAATTTGTGCCTTCCATAACATCAAACATGGTATTAAAACCTCAGAAATAGTTGTGCTTGTGCATGATATCCCGAAGGCTTTTTTTCTCTAAACCACTTCCAGCAAGCACAGACAAAAGAAATAATGTCATCCTGCCTCCAATACTCCCAGCCATCAGAGGCAACATTAACCATAACTTTGCTTCTGTTCTACATCAGTGTTTCAGTGCATTACAAATAAGCACCTTATTCAAAGCTCTCTCCCCAATTTATTTCACTCCAGAAAAGGAGACAGATGGTAGAAGACAGAGGGTTTTACAGTAAGAGGGGTTGGGTTTTTTTTTCCTCTTCATTTGTTCCCTGTGCTGTTTCTTATCCTTGGGGACCTGGAGTTTCTTTTGATAGCACTGTGCTGCCTAATAAACACGCACACAAGCACAGTCACAAGTATACATCTATCATCAAAGAGCCCTTCTTGTCTCCACTCCCTACAAAGTTGATTAATGATTACGTGTTTAACACATACATTATACATGGGAGGGGGAGACGAAGAGGGTAAATCCAGGCCCCTGTATACATTTACATATATTTACATACGTATAAAAAGCAGAGGAAAGCAAAAGAGGGCTATTCCCTTTGGGACAAAAATCCATTCTGATAAACATACCTCCTAGCTCCCATTTTTAAAAATATAAAGGCAAAGGAAAGGTTCTACCTGGTCTAAGGAAAAAACTGAAGCTTGAGCAAGCAGCCTTGTTTGGTTCCTGCAGTTCAGTCCTGACACGCAACTGATAACTGTGTCATCAGCAGTTGCATTACTTATGGTTTGTAAATGGGATCTAACAGCTGCAACTCAGTTTGAGAAAGGAAAGGGGTTTAAGCTTTAAGGATGCTCCTGGTTTGTTTTATTAATTCATATAGCTAAAATTCCAGTTCATCTAGCAATAGATTAGGTAATTAATTCAATTAAATGGCACCTTTATGTGCAAAAGACAAAAAAGTCTATCCTGTCAGATCAGTCAATACCTAGAGGTACTGGGAGCATTTAATGGACTCAACATGGGGTGACTACAGATTAACCACAAAGCCAGGCCTGACCCTTGAACACCGACGAGGAAGAGATGTGGAAGGGCACAACATGGCAAACTTCCTTCTCCATCCTTCCAGGCCGAGCCAACCCTTGGACCTGGAGAGCTGCCCATGTACAATAAAGCTGCCCAAAGGCTGCTTTAATCATGCTGACTGCCAGTGGTCTCAAGCAATTGTTCCAGCAGCTGGGGGAGCAGTGCCATGGTAAAGGACTCCCCTGACAAAGTCCCTTCTGGCAGCTGGGACAAAGCTGGCACAGAAACTGCTATTGTGGCTCTCTGCTCTCCAAAGTGTCCCTGTGCAGAGTTAATCTTCCAGCCACCCGCTCTGCTGGTTTTCAGACATCTTTGCAAGGTTCAGATTTAATATGGGGCTCTCGTGGCACACCAGTGGCATTAACCTCTGCTGAGCTGATCCATCACAGCTTTCTGCTCACCCAGCTCCCCCAGCTGCAGCCAGAGCACAAGTGCTGGTGAAGACAAGGTGAGAGCGTGGCCACTGACAATGTTTTTAAAACATATTTGCCTAGTATCAGTCCTAAGAGTGGGAGGGATAAACTGAGGGATCAACTGATTAAACCTTAGGAAAGAAAACCTTCCATACACAGGGCTGGTTACAGTCCTAAGGCTGTGGCAGCTGGTCAGACAGAAAGCTCAACTACTTATAAGGCACAAATAAGGAGCACAATGTTTTTTTCACTTGTTTTTACCCTGTAACCTTTTGACTCTGAATCATGACCACTGATTCTATGACTTTACACTTTCTATTACAGTAAGGCTCAGGGCTGGCACTAAAGAAGTCACTTTCTTCCACCTCCTCATCCCCTTACTTCAAATACAAACATTTTCTTTAGCTGTACAAGAGTGGAAGAGATTTGTCTTGAGTTTTTCAAACAGAAAAATTCACAACTGTTCAGGAAGCCCCAGCTAAGACACTCCATTGAAATTCAGATAATTGCCAGCATTCATTGTCTCATCTGCATCCCTTCCTTTGCTCCCCGATCTCTCCAAGTCCTTGCAGACCAGGTTCTTAAAATACACTTCTCCACACCACAAACTGAAGTGGATGCAGACAATTGCCACAAACATATCCTAAGATAAATCTGCAGCAGTCGCTGTAAAGTATTCAGCTCTTTTGTGCTGAAATGAAAGAGTCCGGGGTGGAACTGGAGTCATAATCCATGGCAGCAAATCCTTCTGGTGTGCAAGGCCACCAGGTATCAACACCAGCTGTAGGGCCAGGGCGTGGATCAGCTCAGCACACATGTTTTCAAGGGCCCATTTTGTCACTGTCTTATATTAACCCAAGCATACTTCTTTTACTTTGTTACTGCAGCAGTTTATGGTGGATATTTCACACCTACCTGGGCTACAGCCAGGAGATCTAGTCTTTATAACAGGGAAGTAATTAATAAAGAAATACAGCTCTATCAAAGCACTCGTTGTTCACCTCCACTAGTACAAACATATAGCTGATCTCAGCCAGTGCTAATCTGTTTTCCAAAACCATTTTCACACAATGGAAAGAAAAGCATGGTAAAATATAAAAAATCCTAAGCTATCCTTTCCCAGTCTAGAGGGAGTGAGCCATATTTGGCTTAGTTCATATCTAGGTGGCCTCCAAACCAGAGCCAGACTGCTGAGATGACAGGTAAGAATTTAGACACTTTGATTCTGAGACAGGGAAGATGATCCCATTAAAGGTGTCGTGGCTCAAGTGGCATTCCATGCTCCTTCTACCTCTCCTTGGCAGATGGAAGACAGAGTGCTGTGCTCCAAAAAGCAGCAGTGGCTCACACCATGACCATGGGTTATGGTGTCAAACATGAGTTAAGCGACCAATGACTGAGCATGCTGCCTACTTCATTATCCTGCCATTGTATGGGGTTTGAAAAGCACTATAATCAAATTCCACTTTTATCTTCCCTGCTTCTAGATTTCAAACTGACACTCTGGAGACTGTTCAACAATGCATGGCTGAAGCCTCAAGACTCTCTGCTGTCTCCAGAGGCAAACCTCTTCCACAATTCTGGCAGCAGAAAAATGACTCAACTTGCAGACTCTGGGGACTATGGGCTTGAAGAAACGACAAACCATGCATGAAAACACTGTGATTGCTCTTTGCACCTTTTAAAGCAGGGAGAGATCACAGAACAAAAACTGAAAAGCCAACAAGAGACTAAACTGAAGAGTGTGCAGGATAATGGAAGTACCACAGTTACTAAACAGGTACCAGCATTCCTACACCTTGAAGACAAGGTTATACTCCAGCCCAAACAAGATGACATTTTTAATCAAAGGCATTTTGAACTACCTTAAGGCACAGATGTCGTGAAAATATGAGGCATGACTCAAAGATCTCCAAATACTGTTGAAACAAAGATTTTGCTCTCTAGATTAATTTTAGGGAGCTGATATCTTTGTTGTACCATCTAGCCAAAACATAAAAGCCATATAAAACTGCAGGTGGAGAAAGGCCATCTTCATCCTGTGTTGGTAGGTTGCCAGGAACGATGCCCCACAATAACCCCACATAAAACATGTTCCAAGAGGCAGTGGTGGAAAGCAGGACATGAAAGCACAGAAGAGGTATGTCAAGTTGATGTAGAGAAAAAAACTGGTGTTATTAGATTCAGGAGTTGGAATTATTTCACGTTGTACACAGAGAGAGGCTTGTGAGTTCACATTAAACACAAACCCAAGGAAGTGATCCTTCAACTGTTTGGGGTCTTGCATTGGAGGGAGCAAGTGAGCACAAGGTGACCAAGAGAAATGCATTCAACCCTTCCCTGGTGCCTGAGCCAGAGCTTTGGAGGGAATTCCAGCAAATGCATGGGAATAACGTGTTGTGCTGGCAGCATGGCTGCACCTCTGCTCTCTTCAGCCATGCAAACCAGAGATTGCTGCAGAGACCTTCCTCACTACACAAACTCAATGCACTAAAACATGTGCAGGGAAAAAACGTGTCTCATGGGACAGGAGGAGCAGAAGTTGCCCTGCTGTTAGTGCCTTGGGTGGGCAGTGAATCCAGTGCACCAGAATGAAATGGAGCCAGACCAGTGAGAAACAAGCAGCACACAATGGAGCACTGCTGCTGAGATATCCAAGAGACCGGGCAAGGTTTAAAGCTCACAGATTAGAGCACAGTACAACATGACAAGAGCTGGCAAGGTACTCCAGCGCAGCAGTGACTCAAACCTTGACATTTTGACTTTGAAATTCCTGTTCAAATATGAGTTTCTCTGCAGCTACTAAAGCAATGAAAAAATGTTGTAGACATGTCTCAAAAACCCCCGATCTGCAGCACAGAATCCTTTTTTCCCCACCATGTTTGTACAGAACCTAGTGTGGTGAAATCCTGGTCTGCCACTCAGACTTTCAGGTACAACTAGAATGCAGAGAGTAATAAAAACACCCACCCTTGAAATAACAATCTTGAAAAAAACATTGTCCTTGGTACTGCAGATACCACTGTAATAATCTACACTATAAATTGAAAATGTTACCATTGCACCAGGAAGTGCTGGAAATATTTAGTGCTGCTGTTATCAACCGGGATTTAGTTTCATTAGCAGTCCAGATATGTGGCAATGGAGAACCCATTCAATTCTCTATCTCTGCTAGTGGTACACTTCATGGGCTCATGGCAAGCACACACAAACCCGTTATCTCTGACAGGAATGGACACATGTGTGCATGTCCCAGATTTGCACACTGCATTGCAGCGAATGCAGCCTTCATGTCACTCAACTGCATAGCTTAGAATTTTACATTTTAATTTTTTTGATGTCTGGGGAGATTAAAATGAGAACTGGCAGCATGTGCAAGGGATACTGCACTTTGAATGCCTTATCTATAGTGATTCAGGCTTCCCGGAGCTCCAGATGAAGCAGGTTTTTCACGATGGAAGAAACCACATTACATTGCTCCCTAGGAAGTGAAACAAAACAATAAAGGACGGTTAATCTCTTCTCTAATTCTGCTCGGTGGGACAACTCCTTCAGCAAGCAGCGCCTGGCTGTATCTACCTGGGAGGGGGTCATTTTACTTCGGCTTCCTCTTCTGCTTCCCTCTGTCCCTGGGAGCGCTCTGTCTCCCTGCTGCATCTTTCAATGGCTTTATCAGAGCTTGCACCAACTCAAGCGTGAGAAGTAGCTCTGGGCCCAGCAGGGAGAGGTGGGGGAGTGTGTCTGTGTGTGCCGGGGGGTGGGGGGAGAGAGAGGGGAAGACGAGGGAGGAAATGTTATTCTGTCCTTTGTCTTTTCAACAATTTCTTTTTAATGCAACTTGCAGAGCAGCATATAATTAGGGGTCTTGCAGAGCAGGCTTAAACTCAGGAGTAACCCTTCTAACGACCTCGGGAAGGGATAATCAGGTGCGCGTCTGTGGGGCGCAGCACGGCTCCCCACCCGCCGCGCCGCTCGGCCTCGTAATTAGAAGCCTCCACACTCCGCTGCATAAAGGCAGATTGCAAGGACAGCGTGAAGCCCTTGTTTGAAGCTGGGGGCACAAAGATTGCAGTGCCTCTGATGGATGGAGACAAAGACTCCGATACTGGAACGTTTCCAGCAGCCTCCGAATGCTCGCTGTGTTTCTGATGGACATTTTCAGGATTTCTTAGAGTGGTGAGGTTTATTCTGCTGCTCTTCCCCCACAACCCCCCTTGCCTCAGAATTCCTCCACAGCTCCCTACGCCAGAGATGTGGATGTGCACATGTCTCCAGAGATGCTAGCATTATGAGAAAAATGCATTGTCCCCTTTCCTCCATCTGTTTTTGTTAGTTCTCGTTCCTGACTGAAAGGAACATGGTGACACTTAAAAAACACCCAGAACGTGGGGCTCCATCCCACCTCCCCAAGAAACCTCCAAGCTAGAATGGTGTTTTAGCTAAGTTCACACTGATCTGAAACTGTGGTAGCAAGTACTATGTTTAAATTGTAGCTGATGTTACCGTAATTCCCCTCAACACTTTAGCACGAATAATAAAAAAAAAAAATTGCTTTCTTAAAATCACATCTCTCTTTGCTGATCACAACTTGCTTTTCTCTATTTACATAACCTTAGGCACATGACTAAATGAAAATTGACACTACAGGGTATCCTAGCTCCAGGAAGGAAAGAGGAGGAGGAAGAAAAGGATGGAAGGCAGGACCTTTGGGTGAGAAGAAGGTAAGAGAGTGAGGGGAGTGTCAGTTTGTGGCATGTACCCAGTTATAAAACAGTCACTGACTTCTATTTACCCCAATTTCACCACCTTTTTTGCATCCTCTGAGCTGCTGCCATGGCTTGTTTGTGGGTTCCTCTGCACCTGACCCTCCCCAGCAATGCTGCAGCTTCTTGTCCCCCTGCAGCCACAGCAAATGGGACAAAACCAACAGCTCAGGCAACTTGAACACAGCACAGCAACAGACTGGAAAAAAGCAGCAAAGCCAAAAGTGCTTGAATAATAGAACTGAGGAAAAAAACCAAACAGTAGAGCCACTCAGAAACTGTGAATTGCCAGATGAGCTCCCTTGGAAAGAGTGTAAGAGGCAGGTTCAGGGAAGAGCAATATCCATAAGGCAACACAGTGCCAGTGGCTTTTTCCCTCTATTCATAATGACAAGTTAAGAGGGGCTGGAATAGAACAAAACCTGGAAGATTTTCATAGGAAAAATCAGGACACTGTGCCAAGGATGGCTGCCCTGAACTCAAGTTATCTGTGAACTCACATTTGTAGGCACTTAAAACCTAGCAAGATCATTAACAAGCTAATAAGAACCACCAGCAAAAGAAACACAACCTGGATTCACTAATGTGTTTCATTCTGCACAATGAAAGGGCAAAGGCATCCAGACACTGAGATGCTGCTGCTAAAAAAACCTAACAAAAGATGCTGTGATGCACACTACTACCCTGTCTTTTCCATACCAGTACAAATGCTGCTAACATCAAAGTGGTCTCCATCCTATTACCAGTCTGTCTGTCTTGTGCTCTCCCCACTATACAACAAGCACAGTAATTTCATAAGTGCTACAGCATCCTTCAGAAAAATGGTCTGGAACAAACACTGTACAGCTCAGCTCAAGAATTTCCTTTGTCCCTCTGCACAGACCCACTGAACCCCTGAGCTCCATGACCAGCACACTGTTTTTTGGAAATCAGCAGCTTCAAGGGAGCAAGGCAACCTTAGAGTGTGGGATCTGCAAGGACATCTCTTGACTCGTGACTATTTCTCATTCACCAAGGTTTGAGGAGATACACTATGGGTAGTCCCAACTGGGCAGTTCATGCCAACCTTGAACTCTGTAGTGGTTTTGTTTTGGTTGGCAGCATACAGGGACAAACCTGTTTATGCCTTCCCTCTGAAATGATCTTACAAGCTTCAGATCCACTTTTATGCTGGTTGCATCACGTATTTCAGCAAAGAGGAGCATGGTTTCATCACACGGCATATCTGCTCTACTTTTTCCGCAACAAGACATAGTCACCTGAACAAATCTTTTCACCAGATCTTTCTGGGGAACTGATGATGAATACAAATTTGGGGAACTACAAAGAGGTAAGTTGTACAGAGCTTTTGAATGTTTACAAGCTGATCCAGATCTGTGGCATTCAGAAACTACATAAAACCACCTTCACTTCTTTCAACTTCCCATGCAACATACTTGCTACAAACAGTTTGCATAAGCTACTTCACAGATCTTAAATTTATTTAAGACAGCACCTTTCTTCCAGCCCAATTCACACACCCTGCAGCTCTGTTCCCAAGTGGACAGGCAGTAAATCCCATCAGAGCAGTGGGAGAGCCCAGCCTGGCCATGGAGCGTGCAGCCCATTTCGGCACGGTCAGAAGAAAGGCTCCTGCCCATCGTGGAGGGGCAGCAATCCTTCTCTCCCAAGCCCTGGCTTGTGGTCTCCCAGCCCCTCAGAAGAGCAGTGCCAATCCCTGTGCCTGTGCTGCCAGCAGTGAAGCCATGCAGACAGAGCTGGCACGGCTCCCGATGACCTCGGAGATGCAGCTCCTCGGAAATGTGCGCCATCAGACAAGGAGGAGAACACAAAGGGAACGAGATTCCAGAGGGCTCTTCTGCCTCTCAGTCTTGTTACTGTTGACTCCTTTACTGTGATTAACTCCTTGACATCCTCCTTCTGTGACAAGTGGGGGAGGACAGACTGAACTTGGTGATTAATTTATCAGTGAATTGCCTCCTTCCCTTTCAAATCTCGCCCCCACTGATCATCTTTGTGATTTAGCACTACCTCACGAGAGGGTTTACAGCCTGGAACAGGTTTGGCAGTTGTCACTTGACCACCGAGAAACTCTGTTTGGGACATTGTATGTTCCTTCAACAGACCTGGTGGCAACAGAGCTTGCAAGCTTCAGCCCACCCCACAAGCTCTGTATGAGCAAAAGAAATCCTCTCCTCCTCAACCTCTTGCTCAAATGACAGTAATTACGAAATCTCATCACTCTCGACCTGGAGAGGGAGGGGATGTTCACCGTAATTGGAGACATTATATGAAGCCACACTGTGCTTATAAAAAAATGAAGAGTAAAACCACACACAGAAGAAACCAGCCCCCTTCCCCCAACCTGGCTGGCATTTCCTGAATAAACTGCCTTTTTTCAGGCACATCGTGTGCTTTTTAATACTGGAGACTACTGGAAGGACTCCTGCAGCCCGATTAAGTGTAATGCAGTGTAAAAAAATAGGAAGGAGGGGGAAAACCCTTGGAAAGGCAATCGAAGTGAAAAATCTATCAACAGCACGGGGGCTCCAGTGGAGCCAGAGTCCTGTTCTGAACATGCTCTGACTTCCCAGTCGTTTGCTCTGCCGGACACTCCGGGGACCCCAGCGCAGCAAACTACAATTTCTAGTAAATATATCCCAGGGACACAATTAGTTTTTCAGCTGGGGGCATGATAAATTGGTCATGCATAATTCAAGGCCAGCACAGGCTGAGTATAAACTGCTCGGTGGCAGCTTCCAGCTCCCTGGCAGGAGAATGCAAATGTGCTGCTGGCGCAGGGGCTGCCTGACCGCTGCTGGCTGCACCTCCCTGCCTGCTCCCCTGCCCAAAGACCTCTCCAGACCTTCTCCTCTGCATCTCTGGGCGATTTTCATTTCTCAGCCATGTATCCATCACTGTCCGATGGCCTTTTGGGGGACCCGACGCGCGCATTGTTATCACAACAAATACCACTCTCCGCTCGATCTACTCTGTTTTTTCCATATGCAGACACAAGAGAATGGTTTTGGCAGAGAAAGAGGCCGAGGGACTGTGTGGTCTATTGTCAGCATTAGATGGCCTGGGGCAAGTAATTTCCAATCTGCTTCAGTGTTCCCATCCACACAATGGAGATAATTCCAGCCACGCAACTGCAGAGTTAGCAAGACACGCTCAGTTTGGAGTCTGATAAAGGTCTGAGAGGTGGCTGAGGATGTGCAGCCTGCCCAAACAACAGTGTCAAGTTCTCTGAGCTTATTTTAGGTGTCTAAATAAATACATCTGCCTGCTCAAAGCGGGAGAACAAGAGCACTTGCTGCTTCGGAAGCTGGCTTAGTGATACATGAATTGAAAGCTCAAAGGAAACTTTGGGATGCCTTCAATATTATGTCGCCAAGTTTCTCAGTGCATTCCAGTACACACTGGAAAATTCTGCTGGAAACATCATTACACATACATTCTCAGATACAGCCAGGTAACTGAAGGCTAACAGATATGTTTCAGCAGCTGCTGAAACCACTTCTCTGGATCCATTGCCATTTTCTGGCACTTTAAGTCCACTTTGTGGGAAATATTCTCAAAAAGCAGGGCTGAAATGGAGCTGGGCATTAATGAAGAAAAATTTTGTTTAATTCTGGGTGTGTATCCACAGACACAAAAGCTCTTTAATTTCATGGTCAGTTCCACATACTCAAATAGGTGAGTTTGATTTGCCTAACAGTGAAAATAATCCAGGTCTGTCTGTTTATTTTAAAAGAAATACTCTTTGGTTTTTTTTCTGAGCATGACTCTCTTGCATAGAGATGGGTTTTCCTTGAATGAGACGAAATAAAAATCCAAGCAGAGATACAGAGGGTACAGTCTAGGGAGCACAGATGTTACCCATGGTTAAGACTGAACATCCCCATCAACTTCAGTCACACAATTCTGCCAGAACTCAAAGTAATGCTATTATTGAGTCTAGAAAAAAAAAAAAATAGTAATAGTAAGGATACTTTTTTCTTCCAATTTAATTTTCAACTAGTATTTCTTTTCCAGGGAGTCAGGGCCCTTTTGGCAAGACCAGCACAGAGGAAATCTCAATGCTCAGTTCACTGCAATCCTGCTTTGGAAGGGCCAATTCCCTCTGTCATCCTCTTGTAACAGATGCTCTCCCAGCTCTTGTGACCAAGCAACATGCCACCTTTTGCATCCTTTGTGGAAAAGGTAAGAAGTCTAATGTAACTAAACATTTCACTCAGTTTTTCTCTTCCTAACTGAACTGGTGTTAGTTCAGTTAGTGTGTATCTATGTGCACATATACACACAATTATCTGAAAAACTCCTAGAAAAATAAGTAGGCCAGACTAAATTTCATTTTGGACTAGATTAACTAAATTAGAGCTTCAGAAATAAATTATATATTTAACTGAACTTGCAGAGTTTTGTATGATTCAGCAAGTCTGTCTTGTGTGGACACCTTCATCCCAGAAAGAGATCCTCCAATGACAAACCATTTATGAGGCTGAATTACAGGGACGAGGGTGCTGGTGCTCCCGAGGCTGACATTTGCAGGACTGAATCTGAAGACCGGATTTTGGTCCCAGAAGGTTTTTTAGTCACAAAGAATATGAAGCTCTGACAGTTTCTGATGTTTGCCAGCAGACTTTTGAGGAGCTGGTGAGTTCAACAGCAACGATTTCACCAACAATTTATGCCAAACTAAATTCTGGGCTGGAGCATAAACCATTACAGAGTAGGAGCTGAGGGTGAACTGGAGGATCAAATCACTCACTCTTGGTAAGAATAACACTTCCACCAAGACACCAAGCCACTTCCTTTCCTAATTAAACAAAAAAATATACAAACCTTTTAAAATTTAAATAGTGTTTCAAAGGTCAGCTCTGCTCACATCGGCCCACTGGGATTACATAAAAAAAAACCAACTCCACTATGAACAAATTTTTTTTACTTAGTGAAAACAGCAGGGACAAAATAGTGTTAATGAGGATTATTCTTTTTATGCACATTGGTAGCCTTTTTATCTTCCCACATGAAAGTCTTCTCTATTAAGACAAAATTTCCTGGCACACATGGCACATTAATTGTTGTCCCAGCTATAAGGGCTCCTTGAAACATAGAAGCAACTCATTGAAACATAGAAGGGTTTGGGTTGGAAGGGACTCGAAAGGCCATTTAGTTCCAACCCCTTTGCCAAGGACAGGGACATGTTCCACTAGACCACATTGTTCAAAGCCCCATCCAGCCTGGCCTTGAACCCTTCATTCCACCTGTGGAAAAAAATTGTGCTCTCAGCTGGACAAGGTCAAAAGGGAACCAAGGAGGAAGCTTTGAGATGCCAGAGCAACACAACACTCCTCTGGGATAACCACTGCAGAAGACTGTCCATAAATATGGTGATGTGTGGAGAAGCAACACCTGTGTAGTCACCATCCTGCAGACAGAATTCTGCACTTCATTTACACAGCTCGTATCTTCAGCACACAGTAAGCAGAGCCTCCCAGGCACTGACAAGGCTAGAAAATTAAAACTGCAGTTTGGTCCGAAATACTAAAAAGCCCTTGGTAGTTTCATGGAGCCAAGAGCCTGTGAGAGAGGCTGAACCAGCAATTCCTTCCTGAGCTTCCACTGGAAAAAGATTAGAAGAACATAACATATAATAAACCCATATGCTTTGTTTTGCTTGCTTTTTGTTTCGCCTTTTAAGAAACTTCCCCTCCAGAATATTAAAAGTAACAAATTTTAAATTTTTTTTAACAAACACTAACCTCAGATCATTAGCCAACCTGGCAACAGACCAGAGAAAATTTATAGCCGACGTGCAACATCAGCTTTCATCCAGAAATGCTAATTTCAGTAAAATGAATAGTGTGTGGGCTTTTCATACTGCTTTGCATTTGGCTCCTCACAGCCCTGTTTAAAGCCTGGGAACCGGCCATATAGTTAAACTGCACAGATGTTCAACAATCTGTACTTGTGTTAATTACCCTAATGTGAGCAGAAACTCAACAGATCCCTGCTAATGAAGGAGAAAGTTTTCCAGTGTGACTACCGTATGTTTCATTGTCACTGTATTACCAGGCTTCTCCCCCTCCTTCCCCTGCCCCCCCAGCTCCCATTCTCTGCAGCTCCTTTGCATTCACATCACCCTCCTACCTCAGCATGCATGAATTGGACCAACTAATGACTGTGTATTCGCAACATGGCAGACACCATTAGGCTGATCGGAGGTGCGGCTGCTGAATTTTAACAGGCAATTTTAAACAAGGTAAGAAAAGCAGATTCATCACGCTCCCGATTCTCTCATCCCCACCCATCTGCCATTCTTCTGCCCTTGCCACAGCTCAGAAAGACTCGCAAAGTGCAAACACACTTCCCCCTCCATAAAGCAATGCAAATAGATGTTGCTGGGCAATTACAGGGGCTGGGAGCCCAGAGCTGGGTGCATCCGGGAGGCCAGGCTGAGGAGGAAGGCTGGAGGGTGGGCTGAGCCTGGCGCCTGCTCCCAGTCACCGAGCAAGAGCTGCTGGGTCTCGCTGCAAGGAGGATGCTCAGCTGCACGCAGGTGAGACAGGCTTCCAAAGGGCACGATGGGCAGGGCAAGGCAACGCTCAAGTGATCGGTGCTGCCAGTAGCAATGAGCCAATAGTGCTGTGCAACTTAACCCAGCATTAAAACATACTCGACCTCCGAAGAACTGCCTTTCCCACTGAGGATCTCACTTTCTCTTCCAGCGTCTGTCTGCTCTCCGCTCCCTGCTGCCAATCATCACCTCCAGCCACTTCTCTCAAAGCAATCTGCTCAGCAAGCAGCAGGCAAAGGGGGCTAGGGAAGGGCAACTGACTTGCCCCAGTGAGCCCCAGGTGACCTCTGAATGATGCCAGCCCTGGCCTGAGCCAGAGTTCACATCTCCCAGGTGCCACCACTTCACAGTCAGGCCAGTCTGCACCAGCAAATTGTATTACAATGACCCTCATGGGAACAAATGTACTCGCCGTGCTTGACTTGACTGGCAGACTCCCACCGCAGAGGAAGGGGGGGAGGCAGTCAACTTTGCTCATTTATTAGATCCACCCTAGGTCAGGCTCTTTGTTGTTCACAGAGCCAGCAACTGCAAACTCAGAGATGGGGCAGCAGCTGCCATCCAGAGATCTCAGCATGTTTCACCCTCACCGTTCCACCCTCTGCTCAGGACTGGGCACTCGCTGCCAGCTCCACACCCGACAAAGCTCGAGCTCCCTCTCAAAAACTTGTTCTTCGTGAATTGAGGAGAGATGGAGGAGAAACGTCACATGGAAAGGTGGGGAGGGGATCCAGCATAACCCAGAAAGAGTTGAAAATTATTCAGAGAGCACTTGGCTCTTTTCTCCTACCTCTTCATCATTAGCACTGGAAGCAACACAGCTGTCTAATGGCAACTTCAGACACCCATGGGCCAGCAAAGCGACATTTTCCACACTTAAATAACACTGAGCTGATTTAATTACCGCACTTAATGGTAACAAAAGATGTCTCAATTTAATCTTCAAATGGCCCTCCAAGATCAAAACACAGCTGGCTGGATAACAAGATGGCCTAGGCCAGCAAACAAGTAGGTCCAATTTGTTCAAGAGCCGCATCCACTCCTGGGTATGAAAGGCCAAGGAACACTTGTGCCTCCAACGAATCAAAGGAAGCAGCGCTCCCACCGCCCCCTCCCTCCCCGCCCGACTTTTGTTACAGACAGGAAAATAAAAAGGCAGCTGATTCACGGATAAAGAAATGCAACACGATAAAAGAACAAATGATGATGTTTGGGAGGGAAAGAAAAGGAGAACGAACCAAGATTTAACAGGTTTTGCTTTTATAACCTTCAAAATGATTAGGAATGAATGAATCAGATTAAAATCACATGGAGATAAAGGAAGGTCTCTAACTCTTTTGTTTTTCTTTCCATACTGGACAGAAGGAGATGGCTCATTAAGGAAAACCCTCAAGACACAGCTACAGTGAGGAACAACCAAGCTTCTTTTGTGGGCACGTAAAGTAGGGAAAAATTAACCATTTAATTCTTATGTTCTCTAATTGTCCATACTGGCCTGCAATTGCTACTTTTTGCAGATTATTCAAAGAAATGTTCCTCTCTTGAGCAGCTTTCACACATACTCCTGCTGACACACAGCCAGGCCTCTCCTGGTGCCTTCAAGAATCTTTCAAGCTTTTGTGCGTTCCATTACAGCTAAAGATGGAAAAGTTACAGCAAATCTTTCTGCCACTAAAACATTTCTGGGATTCCAAGTGGCAGGGAAGTCTAAATAAGCTCTCATTATATACCTGGAATGGAGCTTTCCAACTCTTCCTTCCAACTACTGGGAGCAACATAGCTCACATTTCTGACTTTATTTTACTAGCATTAATTAAAAACGAGCTTGCCATAAACCAGGTTGTTGAGCTTTGTGGGGTTACTCTGGATGAACAACAGTCTGTGGGAATATTGTTGCTGAAAGCTTAGAAAGACTTCTCTAGTAGTTTTTCTTTTTTTCTCTTGATGAAGAACAAGAATGAGGCAACCAAAGTGTGCCTGGATCATGTTTCTGGGGAATATGGTTTTGCTGGGTTTTGTTTTTCATTGGATACAGAGCTTATTCCATCAACAGCAGTTCTTAAGCCACAGATGATGTCATTGGCCACTGCACCATGAATGTGGAAGACTGAGGACATGAGGAATTTCCCTCCAACTCTGCTAACTCCCTTCTTCTCTCCCTGGACAGGACAGAGGAAGGTAATGTCCGTGTTCACAACAATCAGAGCCAGACAAACCACTGGGTTGCTCAAACATCTGGCAGGGGTCACTGACGTGGGAGGGGCTGGGAGAGGTCCTGTGGCTCTGTCTCCACCTCAACAGGGCTAAATCTAAGTTCAAGTGGGTTTTAAAGGGCTCTGGTTATCTGAGTCTGCATGCAAATTTCAGACTAATTCTCTCATTATTTATTTTAATATCTTTCTTTCCCAGTGACTTTGACCCTGGATAGACCTGTATTTTCAAAACCCCATTATTTTGCAATAAACTGCTGAAGAAATACTCATTGCTTCAATTTACGATCTCCCTCCAGATTTGTGTTCAAGCTCAGGGACCGAACCTTCATACTTCAAACTAGCTGTGTTGAGACATCTGAATGGCAAGTACAAATAAAATTTCTCATCTCTCTGCCCAATTGGTTTCATTTAAGCATGACTGAACCTCATCTTAAAGCCACTTTCCCAATCAGTTTAAGTTCTAGATCAGTAACAAGAGATCTTGATGAGGCACTGGCTGCTGAAGCTCGAGCAAGTGCATGTTTCTAGTTTGCATGTTTGTTTAAGTAAGTGACAAAGATGGAGGGACCAAAAGCAATTCCCTTAACTGGAATTCACAAGTGCAACCAAGTAGAAAATCTCCCGCCTGCCTGTGAGGAGGGAGTCAGGCTTTCTCAAAGGCTGAAAGGCGGCTCCGCTCAATGCCCGGCAGTGTGCACAAAGTGCCAAGTGTGGAATCCTGACCCCGCTGAAGTCAGCAGCAAAATTCCCATAGATTTCCTCAGGGCCAGGATGTTCAAACCTGTTCAGACAATTCATAAACCACCATTTCAAGGGCACACCTTTGCATGAGATTCCCAAGGGCCTTTTGAGTTTTGACTTAAATGCCTGGATTATTTTTACAATTCCAGTTATGGGTTCTTTGTTCGCAGGGAGTTAAGCAATACAAAGAACACAGTGAGAGAACAATGAAGGTATTACCATGCATGATTTGTCTTAAAAAAAATTCTTTTTCTTTTCATGAAGTTATAGATCCAATTTCAGTCTTTATTATCACTTTGCCATGTGAGAAAGTGGTTCTTAATTTTAATAAAGGAAGGGAGCTTCATATTTCAACAAGAGCTCAAATGCTTCCTGCAATACAGGAGGTGGAAAGCTCTTTTACTAACAGCTACCACAGGCCAGATTTAGGGAGGGAAAGGGAAATAATCTGCCCACACTGAGTAAATAAACCCTGTCTAGGACATACCTAGCAGTGGGCAGTAGCCCAAAGACATCTTGTCTGATGAGATCATTTCTGCCCCTTCCATTTTAAGGGAAATTAAGAGCTTGCTCTGCCAAGCACATATTAACATTTCACTTATCACTAAACCCCAGGTCCAGGCAAGTACATATGCTACTGCAGTCCGTGGTGCATGACTGGACTGATAAAAATCTTTCCACCACGTTAACCCATCTGGAGAAAGAACCTTATATGCAGCTTTCACTCAGATTGCTTGATAATTATCTTCCTCAAATCTACTTTGCCCTTAGAAAGAAGTCTGCAGTATATCTAAAGAGGTTCTCGCCTAAAACTTAACTGTATTCTATTTCATGTGAAGAATGACAAGTTTAACCCAATTCACCAAAGTGCCCCAATTCACTAAGGCTTGCATAGTTTACCTTTGAAAAAATGCAACTAGTGGTCCCACTATTCCATTGCATGCTACTATAGCACTTTTAAATCAGAAATGCTACTTGGGTTTGGCCAGCCAAACCTTCAGAGCTATTCCAGTTTGAAATGTTCTATGGAAATTTCTTTTTTCGCAAACATGACCAAACAGTCCTATTATTTTACACCCTTTCTCATCAGACCCTGTTTACACTAGCACTGGAGCCATAATACCAAAATCCATCTTTAAATATGGTCCTCACTGGTAAAAGTAAATACAGCTTTGCAAAATCGTTTTTAAATTTTGTTCCATCTCTGTTCTGGCAAAGGACATGAAGCCAGTTGTAACCACAGTACCAAGAATCTGGTTTAAACACAGCCCATACTGGAAGTGAAATAAAAATTTGATGCAACATACATTACTTAGATGATCTGTGACCCAACTTGGGCTGGGACCAAAAGACCTGACTTGGGCTGCAGCTACACGCTCGTCCAAACGAACAGGACTATGGACAGTGCCAATACTCTCATTTTCCACTCGAAAACCTTGAGATGCATGGCCAGGTGAGGTGTCCTGCCCCTCAAGGGCATGCTGGAGAGGAGCACACAGCATGGGTGGGTGACCTGGCCACTGGGACACGCCACCTGGTTGCTTTACATACTGCACCAGCACTGTGAAACAGGCAATACCTTAGCTGTTGCATGTGTTATTCATTGCTATTATTTCCACACTCTGAATCTCTGTACAAGGGGAAAAAATAACCCTAAGAAACTGAGAGACGTGTATGGAACACAATCCTACTGAGAGGGGACTAATGAGAAAGTCAGTAAGACACCTCCTAGCAAATTTCAAGACAGAGCCAAAGAGAGAAAAGGAGAAAAAGCAACAGCAACTAGCATTTTTATCTTCCAACTCGCCTGCATACAACTCCCAGCAAAGGGATTTAGCTGTGATAAAAAGGGCTGCAAGATTCCAAAGTGAGATATGGCGGTTTTACCATTCTTTTCGGGTAGCTGAGTACGAAATCCCTGCCCCTTTTTCTCCTGGGGCCATTCATCTTCCCCAGGTGATGGAAAGCCAATCTCCCGGCGGGTGGGCCTGCTCTCCCAGACCTTAATGCTTAATTGCCACAAATCAATTCCAACCTTGATGCTCAGGCTGCTGCTACCCCATCCTGGTCCTCGTTTCCACCCTTTTCTCCTCACACTGACTGCAGCCCAGGATCCTCTCATGTTACTAAATCCATCTTTGGACACAGCACCCAGGAAAAGCAAAGCTCCAGACACTGCTGGCTGTGGCCAGTGCCGTGAGCTGACCTTACACAAGAACAGCCTAAAAAAAAATCCAGCTCTGCGTCCCTGTGCACGTGTGCACACACACATGCCTTCTATTTTATTTTTTTGTTCAACTGGAATTAATCAGGAATGATAAACACTGTTTGTTTCCTGAAAGCAGCAGTGGGGGGATGAAATATGCCTCTTAAGCTTATCAGCTTCAGCGCCACTGAAGAGAAAGCTGGCTTCTAAGCCCAGGGATAATGGGCTGTCCTTTCAGGAAGGTATCAGAGGTCTCAGGAGAGGGAGACAGCACAATGGTGTGACCTTCAGCTAATAAAGCCCACCCTAGAGTCCAAAGAAGCTTGGGGAATATTGACAAAAGTTCGTATTTACAACAGCCTGGACCCTTTCCAGATACCATTACCAGTCTAGAGAGCTGCAGCCTCTGTACATACACTCACACAGGCTTTTATTCTGCCTCCTCCTTTCTTTCTTTGTTCCCAGGCTGGCAAAAAAAAAACCAAAAACCTTAGTCAGAAATGGCAATTCTTCTGCTAACAAGGCTCTACCAGCATCCTTCTTAAAGGAGAGAGTTATTTAAAATTTCGGTTTCAACTTCAGCTCTACTTGAAGGAGACTCAAGGCCTCTTGCAAAGATTCTTGGTGCACCATCATGCTCATCAGGAAGAAAGCATATGTGTTTTTGTGGAAAATCTGCTGATTTATTTATAATTCTTTAAACAAAAAGGCAGCCAACATATTGTAAAATGAGAATGTTGTTGGGTTTTTCTTCAAATAGGCACTGGCAATCAATGCAGCCCGTCAGAAACACACGCCCAAAGCATTTTCAGGCAGAAACTGATCCCCCCCAGTCTGCGTTGTGGTTGGCAAAATGACGTTCAGCCCATAACTAGAGTGCACAGGCATGACTGGAATACAAATAACAATAATATTTTAAAAATTGTTCATACAGTGAAAAAAGCCCATTTCAAAACACAAAATCCGTTTGAAGCTGGAGTTTCATTTTTCTGCCTCCTAAAATAGTTCCAAAATAAATACATTAAAAAAAAAAGGTTTGGAGGAAATCTGTTTTCAAGGGTAATTTCACTGAAATCAATATTAAATCCCGAAACATTTAACGGAAATAACATCTTCAGTGACAACTATTTTGACCACACTTTCCAGTCTAGCTATATGCCAGTCTGCCATTTTTATTTATCTGCTCAATAATTCATCTTTGCCATCCTGAAACTAATCCTGTTGGGGATCAAAAGGGATCCAAAAACTGGAACAGGTTAGAACTTATCCTAATAACTTCTTCTAAAAGATGCCTCTGTATCGTGGTGGTCTCATTTACCATGCCAGCATTTGACAGGCAGGAAAAGGCTGAACAAACCTCAGTCAAGACCACATATTTCTCACTTTTGCAGTTTTTTTTTTTCCAGTGAAGAATATGCTTCCACCAAGTGCTACAGTTACATCAGCTACACAGGCTCACAAGCAGTTTTCCAATTTCCTAGAGTTTTGGCCCAAGCAGGCATTTTATCCTTTCTCCTTAATCCCATCCAACCATATTTGCTGTCAGGAGAGTTGAGGTGATTGATTGCAGCCTGTCTGAACCCAGAGTAGTTAAATTAGCTATTAATGTTGTGCTTTAATGTGCTCACACAAACAAGGTCATTGGCTGCATCAAGCCTAATAGAAGATGACACACACTGGGACTGCAAACAGCAGGAAAAAGTCTTTGGTTTATGGCCACTTCTTCAAAGTCAAGCCTGATGCTACAGACATCCTACCTGGGCCCAGCAGTTCAGCTGGGATCAACTCACAGCACAAATCCAGGGAGGAGCACTTGGCCCTCCACCACCTCACACAGAGGTGCTATTGGCTCAACTGCAGCACATTTTGATCTTTGTCAAGATTAACCATCCCTCCTCCTGGCCCCCAAACACTGCTCCAAATTACATACATCCTCTCTCGTGAGATGAGCTAACAAAATCAATCAGCAGCAAGCAGCACTGAATTCAGGAAGTGGTATAACACATCTGAAGAAAAATAGAAAGAGTTAATAGTGCCATCAAAAAGATAAGGCCACGTACATCTTGGAAAAATAATGTGTGGGGAGATACTCCTCAGGACAAGCTGGAAAAGTGAAAGGTACTGGGCTCCTCCAGAGGAACCTGGAGCCCAGCAGGGCACAACACCCATTACCAGCCCACCTGAGGGCACAGGGACACACAGAAGACTGCTCAAACAAAATAAACACCCATTGTCTATGAATAAGAGAAGGTGCTACACTTGATAACATGAAACTCTTGGAGTCAGTTTCAATTTCTCTATGCACTATTTCAAGGATGAGAGGTGATGTCTCCTAGCTGCCCTCACTAAGAGCTTTTCATTGCCTAAACCTCTACACCAGCACTGTTTTATTAACAATAACAGTGAGATCCTATTGAGGAGCTCCAGAAACATCTCTGTCTGGTAGCAATTTTATACCTGTTTTCCATGGCAGAACCCGCTGGCTCTCAGGAAACCATGGGATATTAAGTGTATCCCAGAGAAACAGGCAGATCCAGGACACGTCTTCTGCTGTGGTGGATGGGCAACTGCTCTGAACTGCCCTCTCTACTTCCAAACCACAAAGGCTCAGAAAATGCCTAGCTTTTAGGGTGCAGTTTTAATAACGAATGTTGGAGTTATAAGGCTGAAAAAGCAAGCTCTGTTCTGACAGGGTGCAGTAATCCCACCCCTGGCTGTTCCCAGCACGCTCTCCTGCACCCTACCTTGGAGCACAAAAATGGGAAGCATAAATAGCCTGCTTGTGATATTACATGATATGGCACAGGGCTCTGTCTTTCTTGAGTGACAAGGTGAAAGAAAGAAAAATCAGGACTTGAAACTGCAAGGAATTAAGCCTTAATATCAGCCAAGCTGGTGACTGGATCTCGGAGATCTGTTTCCCTCTGAATTTCTCCTTGCTGCTGTGACGTGCTCACACTGAAAATTTTCCCCTGAGCAAGTGTCTGACTAAAATACAGCACACCCTTACCATAAAGCCCTTTGTTAAAACATCTTTGCCATAAAGCTGCAAAACCTTGGCTCCCAAGTACATTAAATCGTTATAAACCTGCCTTCGTTTTAACCGCGCAGTATTTCAAAACACAAAGCGCTTCTTCCGAGAGATAGCACTTTAATGAGGAGAGGGGTAAAATATATAAACCAAACCTCATTATGGCATAATTTCCAGGAGACAAGCATGCTGTTATAAAAGGAATCCATGGCAATAGCATTTCACATAGCTTGAAGATTTAATACTTTTAAAAAGCCACTGCTACTTTCAGCCTTTGGTGGTGTTTTGTTTTGAACGTAACAGAAACAACCAAAATTATGGGTCCACTGTCAGCTTTGTATTTTATATTCTGTAAATTGTTGCAAAAGGAGGATTCAACTCTAAGGCATGCTCACAAAATGTAACGGAGTCAGTGAGAGACTGATTACAAGTTACTGTGTATACTTTTTCCTTTAAACCTCTGCATTCTTGAAGTTTGCTGCTTTAAACAGGATGATGCAGCAGGGACGTGGTAAATTACCCGAACCAGATCCAATCCATACTGGATTGAAAGTACTTACAAGGATACAGTTTGTTCATGTGTTAACAGTGAAGCCAAAGAAACCCATCACACTAGAAGAAAAATCTGGAGTATTAACAGACAAATGAAAGTAATGGATATAACGCCGTTTAATACCACCTGTCAGATAAATCAGGGTAACTGGCACATCAAAGGGACTGCAATTAGTTTCCAAAAATGAGAATACTCATTTTTCTTTAAATATGAAACTTGATTGCTTTCTGCAAAATGACAAGTGGATCAGCCTCCCCCAGCCAACAAGAAAAATGTTACTGGGGAAAACTGCTCTTCCTAAGAACAAATTATCTATCAAAGGAGCCTTCTGAATTACACTGGTCTACAGGACTTTTAAACTTAATCTAATAAGAATTGCCATTATTGATTACAGTTCTTCCACATTAGTCTTCCAGTTGTAACTTCTGAAATGAAAGCTTAGCAATGATTAGGTATTTACTACAGTCAGTAGAGAAAAATAGTGGAAAAAAAAGATGACCAAGAAGGCCACCAAAGAAACAACCCACCTCTTTTTTTTTTTTTTTGAGAGAAGGGAAATAAAACAAGCAAAAAACACCAACCCTCCCAAATAACCCCATCCCAACCCCAACAACAAGCAAGGGGAGATGCACTTCATGGCAGCTTTGACTTAAAGCACATGTAACACTGATTGATGGATACTGAAAGCAGAGACACCTGTGGAAAATTAAACCCAACCAAGCACCAAAATCAGGACAGGTTTTTTTATGTTTCTTGGTCCTACTCTAGAAAATTAGGCAAGAAGGATCAGAATTTCAGGAAATGATCATTCTAGCTACTGTCACAGATGTGGGTCAACAGCAGGGTAAAAGTTGACCTGTAATTGATGCCTATAACCTGGTTAGGATAAGCATTTCCTCTTATCTCTTTGCTGCGGCTTACAACGAATGATATTCTGGACTGAAGGGTGCTTATGCTCCCTGATTACCAGAAAGTTCAACACTTACTACATAGCTATAGTGATGGAGGGCCACTTCTGACTGCAGCTCTCAGAGAGGGCATCTGAAGAGAACACAGCACACCAACCCTTTTCCTAAATACAGCATCCATGATTTTGCCATTGAAGTCCTGTTTCTGACATAGTTTTTAGAATTTTCATTTTTACTGATGTGACTCTTGTTTTCAGGTTTAGAGCAAAAGGATAACAGATTCCTCCTTCACTGTCATCACTCTCTTGTAAGTCACAAGAGATGTTTCCAGCTCTTACCAACTGTAGCATGGCAGAAGACAGCAGGCTGGACAAGTCTGAGGCAGCATGTCAGCACACAAATTTAAACAGGATGTCTGGTGTTAAGGTAACCCAGCCTAGCACCTGCCTTCCCTTAGCTCAACTTTAATATTTTTCTGCTTGGCTGTGCAACTAAACCTCAAGGAAGAAGACAGCTGCAAGCAAGTGCACATGCTACTTCTGTTTTACAATCTTCCCACTTCCTCCATTAACAGCTGAGGGTTTGGGGTGCTAGAAACAAGACTTATCACAAATGTGCAATGAGAGCCTGAGCTAACAGGTTAGCTGACATGGAACTGTTAACAGTGAATTGGCTTGGAGACAGTGGGGTAAAAAAAAGAGGAGTTAAAAAAAAAAGGGAGACAGAGTGAGAAAGACAGAGACAGCAACCAATTCAGCTGCAAGAAATCAAGCTAAATCAGTCCCAAGTGCCCATGTTGGAGAGACTTGATCTCATACCTTGCTTGTTATCAAGGCACTCCTGATACGAGTCAGCTCCAGTTCCGTTGCGGTCTACAGACAAAACAAAAAGTTTCATTCATATCAAACATAAATATTAGCAACGTCTCAAATGGCAGCCCTGCTGGAGCAACATGTTAGGAGCAAACAGAGCTACTGCTTTCGGAGGCCACGCTGGTTCGCTGACAGAACCTGTGAGTGCTTACAAACAAGGCACAACAGACTGACACCAACCCTCCGGGAGAAACTTTTTAGTCCTGGGCTGGAGGTGCTCCCAGCCCTGCCCATCTGTCTCCACACTGCTGATGGCAAAGGGGATTATAGCTCCAGCTGCTCTGGGCTCCTTAAGCACATGGAGGATGGAATACTTGCAGTTAAATCTATCATTGCACTGATCTCTGCAGGCCCTATGAAAGCACTGGTTTGAACCAGCAGAGCTCAAACTACAGTCTGGAATAGACTTCTATGTGGCTTGTGGTGCTGTGGTCCCTTCTGGGTTTTGACTGCTACATCACAGTAAAGGCAAGTGAAGATACAAGAACCTGCTTTCCAAATATTACTTTTCCGTGGAAGCAATGTTACTGTAGTTACCACTGGAGTTATGTGATCCAGCAGCAGAGGAGCTGGTCTGTGCCATGAAAATTGGGAGACTCTTGTACACACAGGGAAGAAAACAGACAGCTCCCAAACACAAGTGTGGTCACACATGTGGCCTGTCACATCCAGCATGGACATCACCTAACAAAGCCCTTCATCTGCATTAGAGGTTCAGTTAGATCTCATCACTGGTGTGTAAAAATGGCTTCACCTGCAGGTTAGCAGAATCAGGTTACAACGCAGTTTGGACCTCAAATGCAAACCAAAGAATTTTCCAGCAGAGCTTCTGCTTCTTCTTTACAATTCTATTCAACCACAAAAAATGCCTGGATGGTCCTTGAAAAAAACCTATTTCTATATAATAATGTTCTTTCAGCAGCTTACATGCACCTTACACACTGCATTACATATGAGGGCTAAAGCAATTGAGCCCATGAGGTGCACAACCTCAAGAAGTGAGGCTTTCTACATCACACGTCAAAGAATGCACATGGTGCTAAAATCAGTCCTGTGTGTAACTACCAGACCCTTGGATCAGGTCACCCATGGCACATGCCCCAGTGGCACTGGAGACAGCTCCTCTAGCAGAACAGATCCATGAGGTGAGCACGATTAATGAAGGAGCCACTCCACTAGGCTGAGCTGGGTGGCCAGGCTATCCTACAGCAGTATTTCAGTGCCACCATCCAGAGAACCAGCACATCAGCAATGTGTTTATTTCTTTCTAAGGATGCTGTTCAGGGCCAGAAGTTTATAAATATTGCTCACAACAGAAACAGCGCTAAGGAGAACCCTGCCACCCAGGCAACCTGCAAACAACTGCATTTCTATACCTCTAACAAGTGACTGGTCCCGACTGTGAGGGCGTGCTGGCATTGCTCCAGTGTGACAAACACATTCCCACATCAGCCACCCCTTTCATCTCTGCCCAGCCATCAACTGGTGATGGCTCCTTGAAGAGGAAGAGATCCAGATCCAAGTTAAAAGGCTTCACATTCAGCAATAGTATTTAATGAACAAAGAAGCAAAAATTGAAGATGCCCCACTGTTTGTGTTGTGTAAATCGCAGATAATAGATCTCCCTAATCCTAATGAGGCCTTCCTATTAAAATCTTTATTAGCTTTCAGCTCTGCAGATTGCCCAAAGGCTCATCAGTTTCCCTATCTCTCAGTACCAAGATCTGCTTTAACTTTTACAAATAGCTCTAAGATATTTCTCAGCTTATCAGCATTGCCAAGCAGTCTGTCTTATCATTACTATTGCAGATAAAATAAATGAGCTCACGATGATATGAATAATGGCATTTTCTGTAGGCTGGTTTCCCATTACATTTTCAACAGATTGTAAACTTAAGCACAAAAGAGAGAAAAAATAAAAAAGAAGCCAGTATGTGTGTGTGTGTGTGGGGTGGAGAGTGGCTTTTTTTTCCCCCTTCCCATTTACCTTCAGTGCCTCAGAGCACGGGCTGCATTTTTAAGCTCACCTGATGAGAGCTAGTAATTAATTTTGAAAGGAAGCAGAAACACCTCAGCTCTGCTTTCTCTGAAGACCAAAAGCCCAGTTACTTCTGGGATGTTTTTTCAGCTGCATTTGTTGGAGAGAAGCAAGGGCTAAACCGCACTCTGCCTAATGAAGCCATCTTCATTAGTTTGCTCCTTTCCCTCGCAGCCTAGGAATACCAGTCAGATTGGGAATTGAAATCATGAAAAGCAACAGAACTGCATTTGAATTAAAAGACTAAGCTACAAAGGTCTCCGACGGCTGCTCGGGACTGATTAGCACGAGGCGCGTGCGGCACCACTGCGGCGCAGAGCGAATTTGGCGGCGCGCGTCCGCGGATAAAGGCGAAGCATCCGCGGGAGACGGGCGAGCTGAAAGCCTCATGCCGCTCTGCCTTTCCGTGACAGCGAGCAGGGAGGTCAGGCTCTGGCAACCATTTTCTGCCTGGTCCCCGCAGCAATCACTACAGGGTTAAACGCTTTTCCGCTCCCCCCAAATTCCTCGCCCTGTCACTGTATCAAGGTTATCTATTATTGGCAGTGACAGGTGAAAATTAATCTCCTAATTATTTCTTGCTGCGTAATCTGCACTGAAGGAGTAACGTAAAAGGATTACAGTACACCCTCTACGGAAGGCTTTGCTAGAAAGCCAATCATCCAGGGAGATAGAGGGAATGTGGGAAAGAGATATTTATGACGGATTTCCAACCATTTTGAAGGCAGAATACACTATAACTTTATAACCGACAGCTCTGGAGTGAGGATATTCTTGCAGGTATCTTAATAGCCTAAACACTTTTTATTGTTGATTCCTCTAGGAGAAAAAAACCCCTAAGATTTATATCCATTATTGTCCCTGATTCTCCTCTGGAAGAGCAGTTACTGCAGGAACAGCATCCACGTACAGATGTTTTTTACCCCCTACAGAAACATTATGGCAAACGATGCACCCAGGCTAGTTCAACTCAATATTAAAAATCTTGTAGCTACCTTCCACAGCAATTTAACTGTAACATTTCTTCCACAAGAACATAAGCTAGACTGAGTACTTGCAAAAATAAAAGCATTTTTAAAAAAAACCTCATTTTGTAAGCAAGCTAGAAATATCTTTGGTAACAACACAAACAGCCACCTTGAAATTCTGGCTTTGTGTAAACTCCAGCTCTCCTCTTACCACCCACCAGAAAAGAAGGTTTATTTTTATAGTATTAAAGAACACACATTTATCTTTAACCCTTTCCATGCAGCCGTATAAGGTACAAATGGGTGTTTTCAAGAACCTATGTCAACAGCACCATTCTAGCTGAAGTTTCCAAGAATAATCAATCACAGGTTGTGCTCAAAATTGCATTAGCTACCTTGGGAGATGCTGTCACTACTGGTGCCTCTGAGATAGTTAATGCAGGGGTCTCTATCTGTGAAGCCCTGCCTGGCAGATAACAGCACAGGGCAACAAGGAAAATCACCACTTGCAATCAAGTCATGACACCAGTATCACTCACACTTATCTTCCTTTTCCTTGATGGCAACAGTGCAGAAACATCACTAATTCCTTTATGCAAACTCTCAGTGCTTAAATCCAGCACCACGTTCCTAATTTTGAGAAAGCCAAGCCCTGACATAAACCTGGACAGTAAGACACCCAGCAGCAGTGAGCGGCCAGCACTGTGGTTTGTGTTCCTGTGGAGCAGGATCTCAGGGCTCAGGGCAGGTGAGTGACATGAGTGACAGTGCCCTGAGCTGGGGCAGGA
>VRYO01002095.1:57836-128453 GCA_009812075.1 Sialia sialis
TTGTAGCCTCCTGTGTCCCTGAATGCATTTGGATCCCCAGGGGATTTGGATCCGGGCAGAGGGAGAAGAGAATAGCGAAGGAAATGTTTAATCGTGATTAACCTTCCCCATTGCAAACAGTTGTTAGTAGGTATATTTAAAATATAATTACTATTGCCGTGATTCATAGGTGCTTTAATAAATGGTTAATCAATGGCCACAGGGCCGGCAATCCCCGCTGCCTGACGTGCCTGCTTAGCGCCCGCCGCAGTAAACGTGATTCATGGGGACGGGGCCAGCCCCTGCCCTCCCCTCCCTCTGCGGGATGGGGGTGTCACGGCCCCTCCCCGCTCAGCAGCCCCAGTCACTCAGCCTGCGCCTCAACAGCCTGTTCTGCACCCCAACAGCCCGTTCTGCACCCCAACACCCCGCTCTGCCCTACTGGCACTTGCTCAGCAGGATTTTGGGGTGTCCCCAAACAGCCTCAGCACTATGACTGCCTCTGGGGAAGGGGAAAGGAACCACCCGAGCTTGGTTTTCAGGTGGCCTGCAGAAATTATCTGAAAATCTTCAGGGAGAAAGGCGGTAAACATCTGTATACTATTAAATCCATTAGATGTGTTCATTATTTTATATTGATTGGTATATCACTACACAAAGTTAATATATTATGATTATTAGTATATTGTTAAATCATTAAATACGACAGCAGACACAATAAATAATTTCCAGGGGATCTCAGCTGACATTTAGAAATTGATGGGTATGTTTTTCCCTTTGCATCCTGGCTGGCTGCAGGACTGCAGCGACGCTCTAGCTGCTCTGACTGATCTCATTCCCTAGCTTTCCTCTGCAAGTGAAGGCAGCAGAGAGAGCCTGCTCTGCCATGCCCAAGTTTGCATTTTAAAAGACGAAGCTGAATTAATACAAACCCCAAAGAAACCTGTTGGACAAGGATATTCAAACCAGTTGCATGAAACAGGGAGCCACAAGAAGGATCTACACCGGAGGCTGCACCTTGGTGTTGCTCAGGGAGAAGAACACCCTCTTGCAACACCAACGGGATTTTCATGTGGAAACCAAGGATGGAGCTGCCCTTGCGTCAGGAGCGCTGCCACCTGCCTCCTGAAGGTACCCACCCCATCGGGGAGCACAGGAGCACGAGCATCCCCAAACCTTCAGCCCAGACTGCAGGTCACGGGGGGGTTGTGGATTTATGGCACAGCTCCTCACAAAGCAGCAGATGTTGGAGAGCATACACATCTGTATCTTTACAGCAGGGGAGCTGGATGCCAATCAGGGTTAATTCGGGATAAATTTACAAGAGCGCACAGCATGACCCAAGGTACCTCTTTATTGGCCTACTACAGGCCTGCTAAATGCATCGGCCGACTACCACACATTAAAGCCACATGAGCTTGTATGTTCAAAATGAATTTTACAGGAAGACACAGGGATAGAAAAAGGAGGAGAGCCTGTGTCACAAATGACATCCAGATGTGAAAACACTGTAAATACAAACATCAAAAGGCTCACCCCTCCACATTCTGCAAAGACAACATTGGAGAAAGGACTTGCTGCATTTAAACAAATATTCTCGGCAAGGAAGCCAAGGAGCCTGCTGTCCCTGGTGCACAGCAAACCCCCATGGATCCGAGTGGGAATTAGCCATTTGTCAAGGCAAATATGCAGCAAATATTATGCCATCCTGTAGACAGTTCAACCTTGGATCAGGGGCAGTGAATCAGGATGGAAGGGAAGGTGTTTTGCTGAGAAGACCAGAAGTTTAAATCCAATAACTCAAATCTGAAAACTGCACTCCAGAAAGCTGTGATTATTTAGATAAAGTCTCCAGGGCTATGACATACTTCTTACTAGAATTGATACCGTTCAGGGACAAGACTTAAGCCTTGCCAGTTGTATGAAATAACTAAATAAATAGATGCCTTTTAAAGCCTTGTTATTTGCTGCAGTGAAGACTGGAGTGATAGCCTAGAGAATCTGGGATATCTGGTAAACCACTCAGTAACATTGCTATAAGAAGTTTTTGGGAAATGAAAGGCCATTCCTCTGAAAGGACTCTGAAGAGCTCCAAACCTCTGTTTTCATGGACCTACAGAGGAACTGGCCAGTGAAAGACAAGTGTTTCTGGAGCCAAGGACTCATCCCATCAGTCACCTGCCACACCATCCCTTTCCCTTCTTGCCTACTTCTGACTGCAGTGGAACACAGTGGGGGACAAAGGTGGTTTGAAGCAGCACAGAATAAACCTAAAGTAGCATCAGAGGCAGGGGAAACCGCTTAACACCCTTCCAGAAAGGCGGGGATTGGTGGCTAAGTGCACACAGGGTGCAATATCAGATGCTCATTTTGTGTTCACGGTTCAGCCCTTGAATGTGCAAACCACAATGACAACATTGGGTGTTCCTTGCTTGAATGCTCCACTCAGAGCACCATGGCCAGGCACTGGGCTGGGGCAATGTGAAAGCTGAGATGAGATGGGGTGTTCTCTTGTTTTCTTGTCTTTTTAAGATCCTATCTGACCACCAACACCATACACACAGCATGAGCAGACCACACGAGGGACTCCACACCGAGCTGGTGCTGATCTCCTGAAGGCGCTGGGACACCAGGGTGTGGGGCCAGCGTGATTGCTCTCAGAGATGAGATGAGATGAGATGAGATGAGATGAGATAGGCTGGGGCTATTGTTTTCACTCTGGCCTTACTCAAGGCTGCAGGATCACAGCCATCCACTTCACCAACATATCTGTCTCAAGTGGAGAGCTCTCCCTCGAGACCGGATCCGTCAGACCAGACTGATGCTTGAAGAGAGCAGGGAAGACTCTCACCCTGAGACAGAGCACACTTCTTACTTTGGAGCTAAAAGCTTCAAGCAGTTTGATACTGGCAGTGCTGACAACAGACGGAGAAAGCACTTAACCATTGTGTTGCATAAAGATATCATGAGGAAATCAGGATTATACAGTAGAGAGAGTAGAAAAACACTCAGGAAGAGCTTGGATAAACTCTGGGCGAGATTCAATAACAGATGCCGCTGCCTCCTGCACCGTGTGTCCCCACCTGGGCTTCTGTTGGGAGGCAGCCAGAGAGGAGTTTTATTGAATCTGTTATTGAACCTGCCCCTAGGCTGGGGCTGTGCTAGGTACCCTCACAGGGCCTGAAATAGAAGTGAAGTTACACAGGAATCTGCAGTGCAACTGTTAAAATATGGTCAGATTTGCCTCAGAAGCCGGTGTGTGTGGGGCCAAGGAGTGCCAGCTGCCTGGCGGGGCTGTGCACAAATGCCAGAGCAGGACTGCATCTCTCCATCCATCCCAGAGCCTGTTGGTGACGCACAGCTCCGCTCCCAGCAGCGCTGCAAAGCTATTTAGCCATTGGAAGATCACATTACATGCAAAATCTATAGCTGCTCAAGAGCTTAATTTTGACATACAATTTTCACTTGCTGAACGGAAAAGGGAGGGGAAGTCTGAAGCTGTCTAAACAAAATAATGTTTTTTTCCAGTGCGCTTTCAAATGTTCATAAACCGAACAGAATACAGTTAGAGACGGCCCTTTGCCTCGGGGCATCCAAGGCTATGGCTCCAATTAAAGAGAACAAGGATACAGGAGGTGGTACCTCCAGTCTGATTGCTCTCGCCTGGGGCAGCTAAGCCTCATGAATAAACACTGTTGACTCTAACTCTCAACAAAACAATTACACGTTTGTTTTTAGAATACATTTTCTTAGCCTTTCCACTTGCAATTTTTGCTACTATAAACTAGCCAGGACAAGAATAAATACCTTTGTGATTCTCTAAACATCCTTGTAATTGCAGTGCTTCACTCATGAATGTGTATTTCGACATCAGAAAAGATCCCTAGCGATAAGACGAAATGTTTCTTTGAAGTAACCTTTCAGAATTAGATGCAAAATATTTACAGCTAATTACTATTACAAGAACTCCTGTACACACACTGCCAGCCACAGGAGTGAAAACCTTATGTGCAAATCCAGTTACCTTTGAAGAACAAAACCACAAGGAGACGGGTGAGACTTGTATTTTTTTCAGACTCTTGCCAAGTGTGGTGCAGCCCCCGGGGTTCCCCATCTGCCCATGGATGTGTCAGCCCTCACAGACCTCCCTCCTGGCAAACCATCCCCAAAGGGATGCTCCTGAGAGATTGGGGGTGCTTCTATGCCTCAAAAGTGCCGGCTCAGCTACCTCCTGGATGCAAATGAAAGGAGTGGCAGGATTTCTACTGCTGGGAGAGTCTGAACAGAACAGGTAGTGGATGAGTCCTCGCTCAACTGCCTTGCAGACCCAACACAGCTTTATGGCAGCTAGGAGAAAACCTGGAGCTTCCACAAGGACAGAAGACAGCTCCAGCCAGCCCTGCCTGGGCTCAGGTTACTTGTAAAGATGGGTGCAGAAGTAATGCAGAACTCTGGTTTCCTGCTGAGGATAGTGGTGGGAGGGGAATAACCATTTACTCAACTTCTAAAGGATTTCTTCCCAGAAAGCCAACCTACTGCTTCAAAGGAACAGCCAACCACCAATCACCATTTCAAAATGGCAAGCCTTAAACTGCCTAGCACAAAAGATTTTGGCCAATAAATAACACTTTTTTTTTTTCCTTTTCCCTTAGAAACCCTTCCAAACTGGTTTATTATCTTCCTTCTCACTGTCAGTGTGAGGATGAGAGAACACAGAATGGGGAAGTAAGGGAGAGCCTGCTACCCTGTGGATTTGGGAGCAACTCAAAGCTATCCTTGACGATGCTTGTTCCACGTTCCAAGGCAGACTACAAGAGACGTTGCCTGCTCCTATATGTTATTTATACATTGTGTTAAGCAACAACGTGCAAATGAGCTGGAGTAGGAAACGTCAGACACGGCAAGATGTTCCAGTGCAGTACAACAGAGCACAACACAGGGAAGCCACTCTCCGTATGGGGCCCTGTATCCTAGGAGTGTTTATACTCCCTTGGATCATTGGGACCACAGCCAGCTCATCCTGAAATATACAGCATGAGTATGGTTAGGCATCGCATCTGCAACATATACAACTTTAGATGTCAAAGCATCTTTGTTTGAAGTCAACAGCAATAAAAACTGCATTTGTATGAGAGCTTAGCATGTGGGGATACATATTGCTAAACCAGGATGTTAACACATGGCCCTCCTCAGTTGGCTGCTGCCAAAAGTATGCCTTTCAAAATTGGGATGAGCATGCCAATAATCTGTAGGATATTTTAAAACTTGGAGAAATCTACAGCTATCATCCAGTATTGGAGAAAACTCTTTTTAAGGCACATTTACCTTTGGCAGAAACTGGCATCACTCTCTCTACTTGGAAAGATTTGGGTCCTTTGCATATATGGACATGTTATGTGTAAAAAACACAGAAGGATTTCTCTGTCCTGTTTCATTTTGCAGAAACTTCGTTTAGTCACTTAGTGACAAATTACTCACTTGTGTAGGTGAAAATTTCAAATGTATGCAAACTTTAAAATTAATACAAACCTATCTTTCAAGGTTGCTATCTTGCTATTATTTCATTAAGGTACACAGAAATTACACCAGAACTGTGCTAAGCTTATGGGATTTCTATGAATTTCCTCTTTGTATATTAAACTTTAAACAAATATTATGATTGTATTCCAAAGGCTTGAATGGGCTGATGATTTTGAAAGTGCTATTCTGGCATCACTGTACAGCTCCATTCTTTCATGTATGTTTTTGTTATAATACAAAGAAGCTCTATTTATGAAAAGCCAGTCTTAAATCTATAGTTTGTGAAGCCATAATTTGTGGTTGCAATTGTGGTTAATTTAACAAAGCAAGCCTTTTGGTGCACAGTGCACCATACTTACTATTTTTCATAAACTATCAGAGCAAAAAAAACCCCTTCAACATGTCAGATATATGATGATCCAGCAATGTTGCAATTTTCCAACTCCTATTTTGTGGTATACCATATTATATGCACAGGAATGCTACATAATTTATTCTGGAGCACAGCCCTGTAATTATTGCTGGCAAACTACTAATTACATACCGCCATCAAATCTAACCATTTTCCCAATAAAAAACCTCTACTTTCGTGCGGAATACAGCAAATCCAGCCCTGAGTGTACGCATGTTTTTATTTTAACACGCATGCCATATGGTATTGATCCTCCACTCATACATACTTCACCTAAAATATCTCCACTGACTACGGGGTTCTGCAGGCTTTGAGCTGTGGCACGATGCCATGGGACAGAAAAGGTCTCAGCTCTGGTTGTGCACCACCATCCACCCCCTTCTGAGGGCCAAACCTCTCAGCTCACACGATTTCTGGCTTGGTCTAAGTAAGATTCAGGCCCTGCTACAAAATGGGGGTCAGGATCTCGAGTTCCCCAAACTTCAGGATTGGGAGTCTGGAATTTTAGTACCGGTTCATCTTTATAAGCTACAATATGGCTCTGCTTGTGGGTTCCCCCCATGAGTACAGCAGTTAGCCCTGTCAGCATGCCACAAACCTGCTCTCTGCATCCCAAGGAATTCTATGAGCCATGGCATATTTCAATTGCAGAACTGCACAGCTTTGAAATGCTTCTGGGGAAAAGAAGGAGGGATTGTGGGGAAGAGGGAGCACGCAACAAAAATTCCCCAAAGATACTGCCCTACATACACTGACATTTCCAGAAATTGGGCACAGATCCCATAGCCTGGAGAAGCCCCAGTGTTCCCATGCAGCACGGGAGGAGCACGGCAGAAAAGCAGCAGGGACAGATTGAAATACGGATTTCAGTGTTCTGCTTGAGGCGGTGCACTCTCGGGGGGTTCCAGGCATGGCTGTCCCGTGCCCAGGCTGCCCGTGGCAGGAGCGGTGCTGCAGCCTCCCGGGGAAGCACAGGGCGAGCAGGGATGCCTGCAGGGAGCCAATTATGGATGTGAGGCTCCAGGCTGCTCGCCCGCAGCATCTGCCCGAGTGCAGCGGGGCTGCTGCGCTCACCGCCGGCAGCAGCAGCAGCTGCAGGGATGTGGCCGAGGCCAGCACAGCTCAGCAGCACAGGGCAGATGGGGCTGGTGGCTGCAGGAGCTGCTTTCCCCCAGCACGTTCCCTGGAGGGCATCCCAAAAGCTCTGGGCAGCCAAGGGCAGGTGGAGAAGCCCAACCAGCATCAGCTTCTACTGCACCATTTTTCTTCATTCACAGAACACCCTCCTAGCTTTGGGGGGCTATTCTGTCCCCCAACATGACTTCCCTGCACTCTCTCCCTCTGAGCAGTGCATTTCTGACTTGGCAATCAAAACATCTGTGAGACTTGTTTCTTTTTAAAAACGTGACAAACAGCGTAGGTATGCGAGACAATTTTCTTAATCTTTCTCCATTTTCTCCTGTTTCCAAACTGCAGTCAGAATGGACTGCAGAGCAAACCCCCTCTCTCACGTGTCTGAAGGTCTGGAGCAACATAAGGAGCTTGTTGCACACTTTGATGATAACGTGTGAAATGAAGCAGCCAGGGGCACTTGAGAAGGATGTCAGAAAAATCCCACTGGAGTACAGTAACCCCAGTGCCTCTGTGGCAGCACAGGGCACGGCCTGCCAGCACAGAGCTGCAAAGAGCTGCAAAATCTGGCCCAGTTCTGGTAAAACATGGCTTAAGTTTCTGGCATTTGCTCCACAGTATCCTTAGCAGCTTTAACAAGAATAAAGCATGCTTTGCATGCCAAGCAAGTTGGCTGATCTTAGTCACGGCCTTGGTCAAACACAAGGAGTTGCTTGACAAGAAAGAACTGCCACTAAAAACATTAAAAAATGTTAACAGAACTCGCAGCTTGCAAGTTTAGTGTTGCATCTGAAGCCTGAAAGTCTTTGGGAGCTACCCTTAACATTCATCTCAGCAGTCTCCAGGCATCAACACTCCTTTTCCTCTTTGTATCTCTGTTCTTACTTATTTCACAGCTACAGAAATGGTCTGTTTTTAAAAAAAAAAAAGAAGAAAAGAAAAGTGACAGGTATAAGACTCAGCTCATATGGATAACTCTGGAAAAAGAGATTTTCTTCCCTGAGACTACTTTCAGGTTTGCTGCTATCAGACGAGGATTAGTCAACTAACATGGCATCTCTGTTGACATACATTTTCTCCCCACAGCTAAGACAGCTTAACTACTTTATGCTCCAGAATATTGCAATGGTTAACCAGATATTTTCCAAAAAAATAAGAGCATCTCCTACTTATTAAATTGTAATTCTGCTTTTAGTATTGAACTGGAATCCACTGACAAAGAAATAAGCACCGGAACACCCTTTTGCCTCTAAAATATGCTCACTTGAAAAGCTTGAAATTTGGTTAAATAAATAAATGGTCAGAAGAAGTTGTTTGGCCATTCTCGCAAGAGCACAAGCACAGAATCCATTCAAAATCTTGCATAAGTTTTCTCCTTCAGCACATACACGTTACAAGGATTAAACAGAAAGGGAAACTTACAGCTTTAGACACACTTTGTGTCTCAATACCAACTGCAGCACCAGCTTCTCTGTAAGGATTATCAAGGCTACAGCCCCATGCAGCTGTCAGTCCCTGGGGCTGTAATTCAGCTATCCTGCTCTCACTCTATCCATCACATTTACACAAATCCCCAAGGTGGACTGCCTTCTAAATGTCTTTACCTTGTGCATTATCCTGGGGCTTAACAATCCAATATTGGTGCAGCCAAGGATAATTACTCTCCATTGATGATAAAACACCCTGAATCCTGTCAGGCATGGCAATTTGCATCTTACAGTGCTGAGGATCAATAGATACAACAAAGGAGTGAAACCTGATTAGATACTGCTGCCTCTCAGTGGAGAGGGAAGAGCTGATTGTTTTGCAGGGTTGAAGTCCTGGTTAAAAGGGAAACAGAGGTCTCCCATTACAACACAGTCCCCAAGCCTGCTGTTCACCTAGAAACTGCTGCAGGGAGTTTGAGACTCCGGGAGAAAGTAGTTGAATGAACAACCAGGTCTTACAGACTCCTGGTGAAAAAGGAGAGTTATTTACTTGGGCCAGCATGGCTCAAGCAGTTTCACTGTAAACAAGAGGGTGTGAATTGTCTGGAGCTCCAAGAGGTTCTACTTTCCCTGGTTTTATAGATTTGCAGCATAAAGAGGATAAGAAACTTGTTCACAATCACACACTGCTTCAATAATGAACCTGGAAATTGGCTACTGGCTCCGTAAATGGATATCTTTCTGGAGAATCCTCTAGGAGCGTGGGCTCAGCCAGGAGCTCCTGCCCTGTCAAGGCAACAGAAATGTCATATATATTTAAAATAAGGGATTGCAGGATTTTCCAACCACAATTAACCAGGTAAGCAGATGCATGAAGGTGGAGGTGGAATAAAAAATTATCCCAACAGTCTTCAGTCTTCTGACACTAATCTAACACTGAATCTGATCGAAGATAAGAAACGTGGTGGGTGAACTTCGGTTCCCACATTTAATCTAGAGAGACATCACAAGCTTCCTCCTCTTCAAGTCTTTATTTGGAGGCCAGTAACACATTGAGAGAAACCCATGGTTTGGCTGACAGCACTGCTGGGCTGCAGGCAGGGAATGCGTTCCCGTTTGGACGTGATTCTCCACCACTGACACTCCCTGGGCTCAGCTGTGCCCATCTCCCACAGCCTGCCCAGATTAGTGATAGTGAAGCTCAGCCCTGGGCTGCATACCAAGAGCTCCCTGAAAGGATGTAGCTAACTGTGTTAAATCTGCATTTTTATTTGGTTTCTGGTGGCAGAGCTACATTAAACAGGGACTGCATGTCTCCAGGTTCTTGCTTGACTGAAAGAAATGCAGAGTTTTCTTCCATGGAAGTTAGTCAGCAAAGGAAAAGCTGAATTTGGGGGACTCCCAACCATGTGAAGGATAATGTTTTAAAAAAGGCCTCAAAACGTGCAGAAAATAAAACAACACCAAGAAAAGAGCTGGGCACATCTTTTCAGAATGCGTGGTCTGAGGCTGATGAAGGGCTCAAAGCAAGAGAGGAGGAAAACAGAGAAAAAGAGAAAAACTCTTCAGAAAGCGGCTGGGAATAGTCTGTTCTTATCAAAGCACGTTGCTGACACAGACCTGTCACGGAGCCAACATCTGCTCCCAACTCGCAGAGTCAGTCCGAGGCAGGCTCAGTGTCTCTGGCACAGGAGCACCAGGAGTTGACTTGGCACGATGGACGTAAATGAGAAGAGCTTCTGAAAGCACCAGTGAGCAAAACGGGGAGGAAACTTGTTCCTTTGATGAAAAACCTTTTTATTTTGACCTACAGGCAAACTTGCAGATTTTTTTTCTGCAGAAAGGCGTCTCTTCCAACATGGGAAATGGGGAAAAAAGTCTGATTCTGGACATCTGACACATATGGTAGCGTCTGCTAAAGCCAACAGGGGGTTGCATATGGCAAGCCTGGAAACCTGAGGCTCATTAACATTATGGCATTGGATTATCACTATTTTATGGTCATAAGGATCTGTCTCTTTCATCCTGATGCCTGCTGAGTGATGGTGGATTCAGATGCCTCATATTAACCCCTAAGAGTAAATATATTATTGGTGAGAAGTATCAAGCCCACATCTAAAATCATTTGACTTCACTCGTGCAGTGGAATAGAAGCATGCTTCCCCATCCTGCTCTCCTCCTGAAATCTATCCCAACCCTTTCAGGCTTTCAGTCCCCCTGCCTTCTTCAACCTCCAGCATTTTTGGGGTACTGGAGAAGATTTGCAAACAGTCTGAGACAGCATCACTGCAGAACAGATGGCAACTATCCCACCTAGGGTGAGACACCACGCAACATCCGTTGGATTCTCACACGAGCATCCAGCTCCTGGCACCGCCTGCGCCTCTGCAGCGGCGCTCGGAATCTCTCCTGCAGTGTGGGATCCCATCACTCCTCATGGAGAAAGGGACGTTGGTATGGTTCTCCATCTGTCAGTGCAAACCGAAATGTAACTTTGTATTGGGCTCTCCACTCTGCACTCAGGCATGGAAGATTTAGAGCTTGCTGTTCTGTACTTGAAATGGGAAATTGGAGTGGAGCTGCTGAGTCATGAGAACAGGGGGTCTCTATTGCCAGGCGTTCCTCCCTAGGGAAAACCTCTAATCCTCTCTGATGCACCTGGGTGCGATTGATTCCTCAGGATTCCCGCACGCTCACACAGCTCTGACTGTCAGAGGTGCATTGATTTGTTCAGCAGTGGAGAGCAGAATGGATATAATGGAGGTGATTTTTAAGGTGATGATTGCTGTGGGTGGGTGAAAATAAAGCTGTATTAAATAAGCAGCCATTAGAGCTTAAAACTGAGCAGCCCAGCTGCCTGCTCCTGCCCTCTGAAAGGAGGATGATAACACTGTCACATGCTCCAAAAACAGGTGAGCAGGAGCATAATGAATTCACAGGGTGTAATAACGCTGGTGGAAACTGGCTCAAAATGCCCTTGTGGCACTAATGCATCCTCTTGCATCACAGTGCACTCAAGGACACTGTCCTCATCTGAATGATGTTATGTATGGTGGAAGAAAACAGGAGGAGAACATAAATGCAGGAACCTTATACATAGCCACCAAGTCCCAGATAAGAACATCCCATCGAAGACAATGATGCTGAGCCCTTGAAAACAAATGTAAACCAGCAAAACTGCGGGTCAGTTTGCCAGGAAAGTTGTGGTGATTGTTAACTGCTCCATGCAGTTGGAAGGGAGAGGAAAAGGGTCAGGGTAAAGACCTATTTCCCTATCATTTCATCACATCACTCTTCATATGAGCACCCTGCTGACCAGCCTTCTCCCAGAACTTCTCAGCGATTAGCACCATGCTGTTTCTTACTGTGAATTCGAACAAGAGTAGCACAAAGCTATCAGCAGGGACTTCAGTGATCAGAAACTGCTCAGCCAATTTCCACTATCATTTTTTCTATGTCAAACAAATGCCTATTGTCACCAGGCTGCTCCTGTGGCATGTTGAGAGCTTCTGCAAATTGCAGAGCCCCCTGTCTCTGATTCTAAATCTCTAAAATGTTAGCTCCCACCTTATAGACTAACAGATGAGCAAAGGAGAGGGAGCCAGGAGCTGCTGGTGGTAATTCTGACTATTGATGCACAGCATAAGTATCCTGGGTACCCTGCCCCTGCCTCAACTTTCCCTGCCTGCACAACAGGGATGGTAAATATCACTATCTGCCCTGCCACAAGGCAAAGGGAAGACAAGGGTTTTTTAAGATGCAAAGTGCTAATTACTAGTTCAGACTACAGGTCTTGGCACTGGAATTAGAAGCAGCAGAACTAAGTGAGCTCCTGTGGCAGTCACCCACACAACAGGACTGCAACAGAGATTTCCCTATGATCCTGTGCTTGTGAGATCCCCATCAGCTGTGATGGGAATGTTTCACATTGATGGGATGTCATCACCCAGCCATAAAGACTCTGGTGGAAGTGGAAAGAGAAGGAACAGGCAGGCTATGAAGTGTATAACCCTGATTTAATGACATTAATACAATTTTATAATTATCAGCGGTATTATAGGCCTTACAGGAAAACAAGGGAAAGAGAAATGGATTTGGGCAAATAAAGGTTATGTTTTAGAGCTTCCTCCAGCCTGTAGATTTCTTTTCAACAGCACATATATTGCATTTTTTCTTACAGCAGCCACTGTAGGGGTGAGGGCATTGTATAACAAGAAGAATGGTCAAACACAATTTTAATGTGTCTAGTAAGGCAGAGTGCAATACTTATATATCAGAACAAGCAATGTGCCAAAGTGCCTGATGATAAGGAAGAAATGTGTCCTCGATCAAGAAAAACCAGTTTAATGTGCACACTGGGAGCAGAGTATTACACAGATACAGCTTTCTCCTGGCCATGTGAATTTAAGCAACCCCTGCTGGTAACTGAGATTCCTTGCAGACAATCAGACCAGAAGCAAAATGTTATAAATTCTTAAGGTACTGTATGACGTGAGATACATCCTCACATTTTATACAAAACCAGGAAGGGGAAGATAGCATGTAAGCATCTGAACTCCCATACAACAAATGCCATTTCAAGCATCATTTATTATGCTGCCTTTCACAGACTTTTACAGTCCTCAATATGGTTAGCAATTTCAGCTGACTCGTAAAGCGGTTTTAAAATTCATCACTGAAAAGAATGTTTATCTCTGTGTTTCCTCCAGTTCGGGAGTAAAATTAGACTCTTAAAACCTGGGGATGGTGTGTCTTTAATTTTGTTTAGAACAGAAAATAACTGTGATATGAAAGGTTTAATGAGGTTAGAAATCTAAAAGGAAATGGAGTGGGAATAGATTATCAAGAGAAATAAAGCCAACCGCTGGAGAGTACACTAATATTAAATATTAGGTTTCTAAACCAAATATATATAATCCATTTAGGGACTTAATGGTGGTTCTCAGAAGCACATTTATCTACAGCTTATGGTTCAACAACCAATATTATAACTCCATTTGTCATTGTTAGGCGAGGGGGATGGATGTCAGGGAGGCGAGGGTCAGCACACGAGGAGGAGCCCAGGAGACGCCGCTGCCCCTCCTCACAGACAGCCCTGCATGGGAAGGGCTCACCTGCACATTCCTGGCTTCACACTGGAAACATCTCCCTACAAAAAAATACTCCCTCTCTCATTTTCCTCAGGAAGAACAAAGGCAACAGATTCAAGCAGGGATTTGTCTTAAATCAGGCTTTATACCCATTTTTCATTTAGAAAGATACTTACACGTGTGCCTAACTAAATGTGGGATTACGCACTTGATTAAAATTAGCGACATGCTTAAACTACTTGATGAATTGGGTCATTAGATACCTGAGTCAATACGAGATAAGGAGCTCTGAAAATCAAGACAAATTGAAAACTCAAAAATGGATTTTGGTTCTTAGCTTTTTGCACCTATACTAATGAATTAACAGTAAAGGCAAAGATTTAACTAAACTTCCTGATACCAACACCCAAAATGAAATCCCTGCTTAGGAAACACCTGCTCCCTTTCTGGTTCTGCTGGGACACCTTCAGGGAGGTGACCTGCTGTGGGACAGCTCTACCTCTCCACTCAAGTAGCTGCAGAAAACAACTTCCACCATTATGTGTAAGAGACTTAGGAGATGGAGTATTTAGGAGAAAAATAGAGAAAGGTGCATGGGTTGTCATGCTTCCATTTTAGAAAAAGCCAGAAGAGCCCTGTGTGGACACACCAGTTACCTGGCAGTATGGAGGGAGAGCTGCTGGATGACCTGCAATTCCTGATCACTTTAACCCCTGCGTGCCATCACAAGCACAGACTGAGGTTTAAAGACAGAGGTAATCTTTTTTATTGTACTAAATAGTTGGCCAGAACACAGAGCCTCTGCAGTGACCTTTCTGGGGCGGCCGTGTGCCGGAGCTCTCGTCCTTCTGCTGCAGTTCCATCTTCTGGCCAAGCACCAGGCAACCCTCTGCCTCCCTCCACATCCACATCAAAGAAGGACACTGCTCCATTTTACATTTGGGATCATTGTGTTATTTTGGTGTTTTCCCTGTCTTTTCCTTTCTGAAAGGATGCCTGCTGTCAGGGACCCACCACTTCCAAGTGAGCACTCTGCCTGCCAGCTCCAGGCTTCTGGATGCAGCCAGCAGCTCTCTGAGGACTCCCAGACATGCTTCCTTTCTCTTTTCACAGGACAGGAGGGAAGCTGAGCTGGGAGGATGACACAGTAGGAAACAGAAGTGTGCTCCTTTCTCTTGAAAGGCTCCAAATCTGCTCCCTCTCCAGCCCCAAAGTACTTCTTGTGCCAATTCTTGGTTGACTGAAATCTTGAAATGTCACCAAGAACTGGGGAAAGCCAAAGGAAAACACTTGTTTGAAGTGGTCAAAATGAAATAAAACACACTCCACTACAAACAACACTTGGCTAATTCCAGCTTGAATGCTTTTTGCTATCAATGAAATTCTGAGGAAACAGGGACTTCAGGCAGCACCATATGTTGGCTATCACTCTGCTCAGGCTGGGTATTAGTGGGTTTTTACTCCTAACACCATCAATAACAGCAACTGAATTAGCTCTAAGAGTCAGAAATCCATCTTTTTAGTGGTATGACCAAATTCTTTCACATAATTTGCCTGACTGACAGAAAAATATGTTGCTAGTATCAAACAAGCCTGGAAACTTAAAATGTTTTTAATTCTGCAAAAAAATAATGCAGAGCTTCTTGACTCTAGAGAGCTTCAAATCAAGACCTCATTTAAGAAAAGTGCTGATTTTGATGTTTGAGCTGAAATCAGTTTTGCTGAATGAAACCTGTAAACCTTCCTCTACAGCAAACACAAGGAAGCAGTTTTTCCACATTGACATGTCATTAAATTGTGGAATTCACTGCCACAGGATGTTGCAGAGGCCAAAAATATAAATGAGTTCAAAAAAAGATTAGACAAATTCACGGGGGATAAGTCCACCAGTGGCAATTAAACACAATGCTCTGGCTACGACCTCTGGCTCAGGAAGTTCCTGAAGTGCTGATTGCCAGAGGTGAGGGTAAGACTGGGGAACGGTTCACCCTGCACAATCCCGTTTCTTACACTCCTTCCCAAGCATCTCCTGCACCACACTGATGGAGCAGGGATTTCTGTGCTAGACAAGCCCTCCCCGTTTGTCTCTACAACATTTGGATCTGAACGAAGCTCTACAGTTTGTTGCAAACCTGGGAATTTGGTCACATGCAGAATGCTTTTTTTTTTTTATTTCCACAATCTTCATAGGTTTTCCATAGTTCTCAATAAAAACCAGGCTTTACTAATCATTTCAGTGACTAAGTATCTTGTACTTCTTGCCATCCCAATTTAAAACAAAGATCCAAATAAGATATTAAACCAAATAAATTGTTTATTCCTATGGGTATCCTGCAGCTGCTCTATTACTGTGATCAAATTCTGGTGAAACAGCTGAACATATTCAGCAGAGTTTTTTGACTCTTATTCCTCTAAGTAATTTAAGCAATGCTGTGTCCAAATATCTTGCAAAAGTAGAATTATTATGGCATTTTATACAGGAGGAGGTTGCTTCAATAGGGTGCAGATGAACAGGGACATAACTCTGAGGTCTAGAGCTCCTTCTCAGACTTATATTCACAGTGCAATTCTTAAGTCTTATGATTGTTGCTGTTTTTGTTGAAGCCCATCTCTAAGTGTAATTCTGTGGGAATCTTGGTGTTCAATGAAACAGAAAATGATAAATTTCTAGCACTGTGAAGCTTAAAAATGTGATCTAAATGCATTCCCTCATCACCCAAAGGCTGGGGTAAGGCAGAGAAAAAGATCTCATTTAAAAACGAAGACCTCCCTGTTAAAAACAAAACATTTTCTGGGAAACGTGGTATTTGAGGAAGTGACTCAAATCTATTTATCAGACTCAACCAAGTCCCACATTGCAAGCACCCAGATGTAACTTAAATTTCATATTCTGTGAACTCCAAAATAGCACAAGTTTTTAATCACATTCTTTTGTCTCCTATCTCAGTTACAAAGCACAGCACAGATTTGGAATTAACCTGTATAAATTTGCTGCACGACATAATGAAAACATCATGATCCAAAATCCTTGGCTAACAGTTAGCCAAAGACATCCAATTAATCAAATAGCCTAATTCACAATAACATCCTGTCTATGTACAAATTTCCACTGTTTTAAAAAACAATTTTTTTAATGAGTGGCAAAACTTAGATAAGTTGTTTCAAATTCAATTTGATTTAAGCCTACGCAAATTTAAATTAAGATCAAGATAAATCTACTTAATCCTGGTTTAAAAGAGAAGAAAGTCCATGCTGAGTTTTGCATAGTTAAAGCTCAATGATATAAGTCATGTCCTTAGTTAGAGACTAGTACAACTGTGAATACAAACAGTGCCTTGGTCAGAATGTGTTTTACTTCTTAGCACTTGTAATTATTAGAAAAGACTTTTTTTTAAAAAAAAGTTCAGTTGTGCTTCTATTGTTACCTTGTGCTATACAAAGACAGTCTAAAACATTTTTGAACAACACATATATACTTCATGAGATTTTATCCACTGTACTTCTAACACAAGAATCTTGAGCAGTTGGAAGCCTCATCAGCTCGAGTAAACCTATTTTATTCTTTCAGGCTTTCCATCTGATGATCCTTCCTGGTCATGTAATTTTGTGCATTCTGTAAGTCCTTAAGAGTCAGCTGGACAATGTACAACTAGCAGAAAATCACCAAGATTTACAGACCAAACAAAACCCCTAACTCCCCTAGTCAGCCTTTGGCTATCTTCATAAATCACAGGAAAACACTTAAACCTCTTTTTTTTCCTTTTTAAAGCTACCACCTATAAACAACACCACCATTTGTTCCTTTCCGTTTCTATTAGTCATAAATTTTGCAAAATTAAAGAAAAGGCATGAGCAGGGCCTGAGTATGGAAGCCAATTTGAAGACAGACATCAAGATGAATGCTAACACAGCATCAAGTTCCACACCATCAGCATATTTTTTAAGTAGATTGAAATTATTTTTCAGTGCTGTTTTATTCAATTTGTTGCATCAGGTTTAGTTGTTTTCAGGTCAGATACCAGCAACCATTTGGTAATTGAACACCTCCTTAATTTCAATCAGAGCCATGCTATGCTAATGCAATTCTAGCTGTTTTAATTTCTGTTGTTTTTCTCTAATTTGCTTTTAGTCTTCTAGTCACACAAAAAATCTGTAAGACATTAACATTTCTTCTCATCCTTGTCAGCTGGGAACACACTGGAATCTGTAAGAAGTTATCCACCCTGTGCCCAAAAGCATCAGAAATCAGTGTGGTGACCCCAGCAAAAGCCAAGCAGAAGCAGTGGTCCCCAACAAACCTCTCCCTCTGGTTTTCTCTTTTTTTCTGGTCCCCTCATGGGGTACTTTTCTCTTATTTATTTGGAGGCAAGGGAAGGCAGGAAGAGGACTGTTCGGTGTTTTTTAAGAAAAGTTTTGTTTCCAACCCATGGCAGCTTCTATTAGAAGAGAAACAAAGAGAATGAGCAGATCCTGTTGTGGTGACGTAAAGCCTAGGAGATATTTCAGGGTCACCAGCTATCTTATATAGACAACATCTGGCAAAACCATCCAGCAGCAATATGGATACCAGCCCCAGGAAATACTACTACACATAGCTAGAAAAAAATATACTATTCTGGGTTTTATATTTAAAAAAAAATATATTTCTTTTTGTCATGAAGAAAGAAGTGACATATCCACAAACGGCAGCGGAGACTTCCCGGCGCAGGCAGTGATAGATGAGGACTTTTGCCCACTCTCAGATGCATGGTAGAGAATAGTTTTTTGTGTTAAGAGATCATTACAGCTTCAGCCCTCCTACTGCACTGTTTCCTCTGAAATCAGGGGCAAGATTAAATCTGTTGTAGCAGAGCGCTCTGTAATGGCTCTGACAGACGTTGTTTTTCCTCGGCCTCACATCTGGGAGTTAACCAGCAGAGCTCTTGAAACCAACCAGGTCAGCTCTTTAGTTGAGTTTCGTGTCTAATCAGCCAGGAAGGCTGAGGCCTCAGGTCACACATGGAAATCACTAGAGCTATTTAAGTCGCCAGAGGTTATTAATAAATCTCCCACTATTTCCTTAAGTAAATAATTGGAGGCCCATCTTTCAAACAAGTTATGTCTGGCCATGTTATGGTACCAATTTTATCCTTCCTTTTTTCCCTTCACCAAGCAGGAAGAACAAATCTCTGGTGACAACAATGGCAAAACTGTGAATTATAAACATCCATGTGTCTCTCATTTGAATGCCTCCTCAAGTTTCCTTGACAGCTGGGGGAGAGAGAGGCTCTTTCCACCAGAGCCTGAGCCACTGAAACTGCTCTTGCACCAGCAGAGACTTTGGGGAAAGCCGCACAGCTCTGGCTGCCGGGTGAAACAGGAGCCCTGCTCTCTCCATTAGGAGCAGTTAGGTAGCCAAGTTCAGGTCCTCCTGGGCTGCCACCAGGGAAACGAGGGGAAGAGCCTGACAGTGAAACGTGGCCAGAGGCAGAGCTCTGGGGGTTCTGGAAAGCAGGAAGGGAGCTGAGGGAGACGGGGCTTGCGATGCCGCATCCTCCCTTCACTCATGCACAGGGAGCTGCCCCCAGGCCTGACACACACAGGTCCCGTGAGACCCACAGCCACTTGTCCCATGGCCAAATTCATCCACACCACAAATGACAAGCCTTGGTTTACCAGAGCCTCAGTCTTTCCTGGATATGTTCCTCTTTCAGCTTTGGAAATTACAGACTGCTCGCATTAAGGTCGATATGCACATTCTCACACGCAGAGAAATTCACACCAGCCCTGACCACTGGCCATTGTTAAATTGCACCAGCAGTCCTCTGCAGGACATTTCTGCTGCTCGCCCCAGCTCTGACAGAAAAATTCAACATGAGATGGCTCCTGCCTGCCCCTCCTGCCTGCCCACCAAGCTATTGCATCCAGCTCCTTGCAGGTCTCGGGGATATTTATGGCAGCTGTGATAACCCCAAGGCGTCTTCCAGCTGCCACGTCCCTTCCAACACTGCGCTGAGTTATGAGTTGTCTTTGTTTGAACTTCTTTCAAGATGATGCAGTCTCAGGCATTAGGAGTACAGAATGGGTGCTTTAAACGAAGCCAAAGTCCACATGGAAACATATATCTTGTGCATATATATGTGTATACAAATATATCTGTGCCTTTATAGCAAATAATCTAAAATTTGCCTCTGTACAAAGAAGACCAGCTCAATCCTTCAAATCACATCAGCAACCAGCAGGTTAATAACCATCACAAGCCTCAAATACATGAAACTATTTAAAATTTACAATAAACCCCTTTCCCCTCCATTTTTTAGAAAATGCTCTCTCTCATAACAACACATTCTTTTTTCATAATTTTTGTGATCTAAATGATCTAAACTCAATCATACTTGAATAATGTTTTCTTTCTTTCTTTGTTTCTCTCTCTCTCTCTCTCTCTTCCTTTTTCTCTTTCTCTCTTTCCTTCCCTCACTCTTGCAAAGATTAATGCTTTCAATCTAAACCCCAGCCTTTCTCCTCACACCATCATTGCTTTGCGGCATTTCTAACAGGGGCTATCGACTTAATTAACTCTAACTTTAGGTCTGAATCTCCCAACGGAAAGCAAATGTGAGCTGGAGCTGCTTTAGCCAAGCAGTGCCTTTCAAGCAAGCAGAACTGAAATACAATCCTCCCGTGCCTGCAGAAAAAGGCGGAGGGAGAAGCAGCCCTACCTTTGGGGCATGCTCAGGCTGCAGGAGGGGCACGCCAGGGCTGGACCCCGGCAGTCCCCAGGCAGGCTGGCAGAGATTTGGGGACCCTGGCAGCAGAGCTTTGTTCCAGAAGTGACATATTGAGGCTGTGTGAGCTGGGGGAGAGGTGCAGGTAATGCAGTGCTCCGGCACCCGGGCTGTCGCCCAGGCATCGCTGATGTGGGCACTGGAGGGAGTTGCTTGCCAATCCTTCTGGCAGAAGAAAAATTGCTACAGATGGCAACTGCCAGCAGGGAACGAACAGCAAAAACAGAGGAATTCATGACAGAAATTATGGAGAGGAAGAGGAAAAAAGCATTTCCAATGTACCCATTTTGTCTTTTCAGTTAAAGCAAAACCTGTTATCAAGAGCCCAAATGAGCAGCTCCACTAAAGCTGAGGGTGGAAATCACTGCAGAGCCATCAGAGACATGGAATGCCTTCAATTAAAAATCTACCATGTACTTACACCGGCAGCACACACGTAATATGTGTATTTGTAAAGATGTGCATGCACCTAATGAGTGGCAGTATTTAGGCACATACATATTTTTGTGTCTGTGGAACTAGGTTGAATACAAGCAAAATCTATGGAATTTGCACATCTTTCTTTTTTGTGTGACAGAAGGTGACAGAAGAAGATATTTGCTGTCCTATTAACTTAAAACAGCAAAAGTAAGGAGCAGGAAGGAAAAAAAAAAGAAAGAAAAAATATGCAGCAAGCAGAAACACTTAAAATGAGTTACTATGTCTGGTCACTCAATCCTTTAAGCCCTGCCAACACTTTCCTGTGATTAGTTAGTAAATCTGACAAGGCCTGCGTTTGTTCACAGCTTATTGACAGAACTGTATTGATAAAGCAATATCCAAGCCTGGGGAAAGAAAGCCCTCAATCTCATTTTACTTTCTCAAGACTTTATTGCAGAAAGGTGTTTTTCCTGGATGAATTCATTTTCCTGAAACTAAACTTTGAATTTTCTGAGAGTGTGGCTCTTATATCATAGCTTAATAATTATTTATTGACTGGGTAGCCATTAAACACAGGAGAGAAAAAACATGTCACACGAATTTATTTGTGCAGATTCCTGACCTGACGATGCAGGGACATTTGTTCAGAGATCATGAGAGACAGAACAACGGTAGATGTGGGGGTGATAATTTTTCCACCCCCAGAGATATCCTGTGCTTTCCTGCTCCCCATGCCCCTGCTCATCCTGAGGTTTTTCCCAAAACCAGCCCCAGTCTCCCCTGGAGGTTTGTGTCAGGGGCATTGCATCCTGGATGAGGCTTCTGATGGGATCCCTCGAGGATCCATTAGTGCTGCTCATAAATTAGCCAGATGGGGTTTGCCCTGACCCAGCTGCAGCAGGTTTGCTCTGGAAGGGAACTCAGGGCTCCCTCCCCACACAGAGGGAACTATATCTCCAAAGATTAGGAGCACTGGGATATGAAAAAGCAGGAATAGACAGGATTAAACCAGCAATGATTTCATGTTAAAACCACATATATTACTGAAGCCAAATTGCAGCATTTCACATCCAGTTTAATTTTATGAGCTTGATGAATCCAGAGTGTCAATAAAGAAGTGGCAGTGTGGGATTGTTCAATGGTTGCAACCCAAAATGCAGGGAACTGGGTTTGGTAACAACCACTGGACAAAAACACCATCTGAGATCAAGAACTGGTGTAACAACTTCACTCCAAGAAGCTGGAGAAGACACCAAACACTCATTATTATGTGCTCTCACTGGAGACTGTTCAGTTTAAAGAGCTCTAACAGCCACTGCTGAAAATGGTAGTTGAAAGAAATAGTTGAAAAAAACCCCCTATTTGTTGGTGTTTCGTTTACTTTTTCTCTTTTCTGTGGGTAGTGGAAATTGGCAGATATAAGCCAGCAAGGAAGTGGAACATCATCACTGAAACACAGAGTGATAGGGAAAATCCCTTTATCATTTGAGTTAAACCATCACCAGATATCAATGAATCATATCACAAAAGCCTATTTAGGCTTTCCTGCCATTACAAATCCAGAGTGTCCTCTGGGCTCTTCTGCAATCGCTATTGATTATGACTTTAAAACCAAAAAAGTCCTCCTTGCTTACAATATAAAAAAAACACTCGTTCTAAACACAAAATAAAGCAGTTTTCAAAAATGGGCTGAAAAAAGGTGCACACATATCTTGAAAGGCTATTTTCACTACTGCAAGCATGCACATAGTAAGTCTTATAAAATTTATGAAGGAAAGAATAAGTAGGAGAAATTATAACTAGTTGAAAAATGGGCTGTGCTAGGAGGAGGCTAATAAAGTATATATAATTCAAGGGGTGACATGTTTATTACTAATAATCTATAACAACATTGTCCCTTTATTCACCAGTGTTGTATTAATAAGGAAAGTAGTTAAGAACCTACAGATGTTACATGTGTTTTGAAAGGATTAGTTCATGTACCAATGACTTTCTGAAAAAATGGAAGTGTTACTACAGCTGCATTGCCCTGGGCTTCTGCAACTCCAATTCAGCAGTGAAACTGGAGAAAGGAACCACCTCTAAGTGTGTATTCACAGAGACGTGGCAGAGCTCAGCTCCCCAGGTGTTGCTTCCTTAGGAACAGATTCCCTTCTGGCTGAGTCCTGCTGATCCTCTCCAAGGAGAAACCCCACTCAGGAGGGAGGTCATGGCAGGCTGGAGACACAACTCGGTCATGTGGGGTCTTAATAGTTTTCTTATTAATACAGCACTGATGAGATGCCACAGCTCTTGCTTAAGCCAAGCAGGGTTGCAGTCTCACAATTCTCATTTTCACTGTAAACAAAGAGCCTGGCCCTCTGTGGTAGGGATCTGGAGATGACTTATTGTTAGAGCTGGATGTTGGAAATTACTGCTGTGGCAATACTTTGTTCTGCATCGAATGCCATTTCATAACATAATCAGCTCAACCCTGCCACAAACATGGATTATGCTCCATTCAGGAGAGATCTTAACAGTTTGTCAAATGATGTTTTATAACTGAATTACCTCCAGTCTAGTCTACTGCTTCATGCATGGTTGGACTGGACAGAAGTAAAGAGAAATTAAATTGGTATTTGAAAAGTCTGTAGAAGCACTGTGGCACTAAAACCAGTGCAGACCTTCTCCACTGCAGCCATTTCTGAGCAATATAAATCAGAATCTCCTCACTACCAGCTTTTCCAAATACCTTCAAATTTAGATTGCATGAAGCAAAAAACTCAACATTCTTGCTTTTTAGAAAGTTCGAAGAGTGTAGACTGTAGGAAGTGGAAAGTCTCTCCATATGGACACAAATCTCAGAATCAGAATTTCTAAGAACAAAAAGGCACAGTAGTTCTGTGTCCCTGAATTTCTGGATATACTTTTTGAAACCCCTCTGGCCCATCTTGGAGAGGAGCTGGGCACTTGCAAACCCCGCAATGGTCACAGCAGAATTGAGTGCCCAACGATCGCAGCGCCGGCTATTTTAGAGGACAGGTCTTGAAAATCAATCTCTTTTTGTTTGTTGTCAGTCTCTGCCTTTCACTACATTTTTTGTTGACACACTTATGCCATCCTAAAACTAGATTTGATCTCCATCCAGAGTGTATCCACACCAGACACAGGCAGTGCACACCTGCTACCCCAAAGCGCATCTAACCAAATGTGCCAGGCCACTGTCATTATAAGCTCTGCTTATAACAATAAATATTCACTAATTGGCAACACAATTATTCACAACACAAGGAGGAGGAGAGCTGCAAAGGGGAAAAATGTGCCCCTTTTATTTTCACAGTCTCTCTGAAGCCATGACATATCTACACATTTTCCTACCACATGTGCTGATCTAGACCTAAGGATGAGATGGATGCTGAAGAGAGCCATTTTCATCATCCCTGGAGAGATTTGTAAAACAAGAGGGAGGGTTTCTTATTCCCCTCTCACTGAAAGAAGCACTGGCTCCTTTCCACTTCCAATTTCACCATGGCTGCACACGACTAAACATCCATTTTGACACTAATGTGGAGTGGTGCTCTCTGCTAGGTTGGGTCAGCCAGCTCTCCTGCCTGACTGGCCAAGTGATTGTAAAATCAGTAATGGTATATTTTACTCTCATATTTCTTAAAAAACATAATTACTAGGGAAATTATTCTTCTTTTACTCTTGGATTTTTTTCCTTTTTTTTTTCCCAAAGACACATGTGCTCACTCTCTCATAACATTTTCAAAATGAGGTCAGAAACTTGCACATATGTGGCTGTGTGTGCTTTCTCCTCCAACCAGAAATGACAAAGCAGAGTTTGGCAAGGCAATAAAGGAATGGCCACAAATCAGCCAGGATTATCTGACTTCCTTTAAGAAAGCCATAAATTGTTTACAGCAGCATTGGTCTTTAATGGCAGAATGGGGGGTGATGGAGGGGAAAGCTTTAATCTAACAATTTCAACACATTGCCAAAGTCCTTTCCTGTAGTTTACAATAAAAGAACCTCCAAAGCATCTAACTTATGTTGGCTGGACTTTTTATTTTCGGGGAAAAGATCCTTCCCATGCTCCCTTCTCCTTCAATACAGAAATAGACTGGAGTGTAATGAGGTTAAGTTTTAAAGCACTAAGCATTTGACAAAAATGCTTGCAGAGATTTTAGCACCAGAAAACCTCTAGAGAAACTGGACAGAGCCTGGGATAATACACAACAGACTCTTCCAAGCTTAATGCACTGGGAATTGGAAGTGCATTAGGATTTTGGCTGCAGCTGGGCTTTTTACGGCCACTGGATTCTCGGCACCACTGCTGCTAATAATACATAGGTGAGGGGACATGGAGACAGCTTGCTGTGATTGCCACTCCCTGTACACCACAAAGCAGATCCCAACAGGAGAAGGCAGCAGTCTAAAAAACAATATGCTTTGGAAATGGAGCCAGACTATACAGTTCCTATATATGAATTTGCAACACTTCCTCCTTCCCCCTCCAGTGCAATTCTATATTCAAAGTTGTTGGGTTTATCCTTTTGCTCTTGCTTGTCCTAGAGGCAACTGTGAAATTCAGAACGATTACTGAAATTTGGACAATGAATATTTGTAAAGTTTGAAGGTGCCCATAGTGGCATTTTTAGAGATAGGGTCTATGCCTCCTGTATTTCTTTGTGTGTTTAGCACCTCAGGGCTATTTCTCAGATGGCACCATTGTGCAATGTGCATCTAGTGCAAAAAAGCAAAATTCTCCATTGCCTGGTATGGAAATCCTCTACATCTTTTCCTTCTGGGATCATCCCTGCTGTGGTACTGTACCTCTTTGTTCACATGCCACTTTTGGAAAATGCATTTCTACTGCAAACCGATGTAAATAAATACAGCACAGCTCACATGGTTTGAAGAGTTTGTCAACAGAAAATATCCATTCCAGACTACTGGCTTCTGAGAACTGGAATGTTTCCAAATCTATTTATCACATCACTTTATAGAAGCTCTTTCCTCCCTCCTCTTGATATTTCAGAAATTTATTTGCCTCCCATTATAAAAATAAATACAAGTGCTTTCCCTCCCCAATGCCCAAACAGTAATTAGTTATAATGATTGTTATTTATGTTGTGGCAGTGCTGTGGAGCCCCAGACAGAGGCAGGGACCTGATATGGTTACATGTTTATAATCCCTCCTCTACATGCTACTTAACAGCACATTGCTCAAAAGCCAGTGAAAGCAATTTGTTCAAGTATCACAAAGGAGACTGCCAGCAAAGTTTCCCAAAGCTTTGGATAAAATTCCCATGAAACTGAGTGGTTCCCCATACTGCAAACTCCAGCTCTAGTGAGAGCCAGTCATCCGAGTTGAATTTTTTGTTTGGCTGAAAACAAACTCACAAGGTTGAAGTACAAAAAGGCAAATGTACGGCCTTTCCAGGGCAAGAGGGAAACCATTCCCCTGCTGAAAAGCTTTTCTTTAATAATTAGGGCTGAAAAATTACTTGTATTTTCCCATGCTCTGATGAGAAAGTTATAGGAAGGAAGGAAACGCAGGAAGATCCGAACAGCACAGAAGCATAGGATGAAGTACTTTTATGGATAATTGCCATGCAACTCTCTATTTTGTTCCTGGTGCTTAGATATTATTAAGCAAAACTAATTAGAAATGCAATAGATAAATGTACTCGGAATTCTTCATATCCTCTAAGTGGCTCCAATACCACCCATCAGGGACTCTGCGTTTGCTGGGTAGGCAAATGATTTTCTCATAAAAAGCTGGACGACTCTTACCATGGATCATTTTCTCCTTTAACCTGCTCTATTACTGCTCCTCCTCTCCTCCTCCTCCAAAGTGAAATATAATATCCATCAGTGGAGTAATGATTCCTGAACTAGAGACACAAGTAAAAAGCAAACCCCCCTCCCCAAGCCCTCAGCACATAAGGCTTCATGAGCACAGCTAGTTAGCCCTGTCTCTAATTAATGCATTTTGCTTTTCCTGCCAGGTGTGGCCCCATTTCTCACTCACTGTTTTCCCTCCCCATCAATTTATTCTTAAAAACAGAAACAAGTGATGGATCTGTAAAATACAAATAATGGAGCAAATCGGTGTTGTTGGTTTTTTTCTTGCTGCAGAAAAAATTTAAAGAGGTTTGGGGGAAAAAAAACAAAAACCAAACCACAAAAAAATCCTAACCAAAACAAAAACCTTTCTACTAAGTAATTGAGTCTGCACTCTTGTATCAGACATTCAATGCTAATTTGGAGTCCTGTCTTATCGCATTACAGACAAACACAGGGCCCCTTACATCAAGTGCAACAAAATAGCTACACTCGGCATTATTAATGAAGTAGATGGATTAATTTCCTATTTATGAGAAGCTAACCAACTGGCTAGCTTGCTGACAGCACTATTAATGATCCTTAATGCCCCACAGGCGGTAATGGGCCCCGCTGGGAGATCTAGGAGCGCTGCAATTTGTATTGAGGATTTAGACATAACAAAAAAAAAAAAAAAAAAAAAAGAAAAAAAAGGAAAAAAAAAAAAAGCCCTCCTGGGAGCAGGCAGTTGATCAGCGGGCGCCCCGGCGGAACACAGCAGACAAATAATAAATGACAGCCTTGCGATTAAATCAAACCTTCTACTTTAAGTGTTAAAGTGTCTGACTGTCACTAACAATCTAGTGGTTGTTAAAGCCTCCCGGGGCCTCCAGGAACAGACGCAGTGAGCTGGAAGGTAAAAGGGGGGTGAGCGGCCACAGCAGCAGCAGGAGCTGTGCTGGCTCGGGAAGGAAAGCTGCTGCAAGGCAGGAATTCACACTGCACCGAGCTCCAGCTCTGCTTTTTGAGGTACCACAGACCCAGGGTACTGGACCCCCAAAACTCTACATGAGCCTGAAAAGAAAGATTTGACCTGGGAATGACACAACCTAGAGATTCCCTCCCCCAGCTCTCCAGCCCTGCTTACAGTGGACTCACAGCCCAGTGGGAGTGGGACTCACAAATACAAGATCACGTTTGTTGTAAATGAACGTCTTGGCTGCTGCTATCTAGGAATTTTAGTTTCCATTCAGATGCCTGTGCATGCAGGATTGAAACCAGAGGGCCATGTTTCTAGATTCAAAGGGGACAGGTTGAGGTGTGAGCAGAAGTCCTGGAGGCAACATGGATTTCATTCACTTAGTTTTCTTGATAAATACAGCCATATACACTCTATCTTCCTTATATTTAGTTGCCTTGCTGCCCTAGACTGATCACATCCTGAGGTTGGGTGACAGCTTGGAGAAATCCCAATGCCTTCTCTTCTGGAAATCCATGTTCAGAGATAGAGATGAAACGGGCAAGTAGGTGAGATGAAAATAAGCACTGAAAAGGTCCTTTGCCCATCACCCTCTATCAAAACACCAAAGCAAGAGCCGAGGCTTTAATGAGTTAAGGAGGCACAAAGCCAACGTTTTGTACTGATTGGGAGAATAGCCTGCTTTTTCTTTGCCACCTTCTTTCTGTGCCATGACCAAGTGTCGGCTTCTGTCTTCTTAGATCTTCTCCCACCCCACTTAAAAGTCCAGAGCTACATATAATTAAGTGAATAGCATGAAGATTTCAAACAAGGTTAATCTATCTTTAAAGAAACATTTAGAAAATCACGGGGAGTTGGATGCTGTGTACCTACCATCAGCAATAATAGAAATAAATTCTTGTAATCTATCTCAGGTATTGTCATATTCCTTCTAGATGCTTAGTTAAAGCTCTGAGGAAGATTTATAGCTCCTATTAGGTTTTACAGGCACTTAAAGGTGGACATGACACAGAGGGGCCATGCAGTGGATCCCTCATCCCATAGATGAGTCCTCCATACAGCACATAGCTGTGAGGAATAGCAGTGCAGGAGAGGGAACTGGAATTTTGTCTGGTTGTGATACAGACTCCATGAGACCACTCCAAGAACCCAACAAGGGTATGGGATGATATCTGGTCTGCTGTCCTACAAGAAAGTCTCATGCAATTTATATCATCATCATACCTTGACAGTGCAGCATGGGAAGAGAGCCATAAATATTCAGTTCACACACATCAATTTATTTTATTACCAATCCATGGGTGTGTTGTCTGGCAAAATTAGTATTTTTTAAATCATACATCTTCATAACAGGTCACTGAAGAGAACTCACTGGAAAACACAGCAGCCAAATGGAATTGCTTCCCCTTATATGAACTTCAGTAAAGAACACACAACAGAAAAACACAGTGCATGAGGAGGAGCTCTGGTGAGCACCGGCTGCCAAGAAGATAGCAGGGACAGAACCACACTTATTTATCTATTAGTTCATACAAGCTGCTCTGCTCTAGCCTCTGGGTGGGGAAGCATTGATTTTTAAACATCACAAGCTAAAGAACAACAGATCTGACAAAATGTCAGTGTGGAACAGAGGCCTCCTGACCAAGGGAAGGCAATGCACTGCCTTTGCCCTCAGGCAGGAGCCTCAGCCCAAAGGGTGAGAGATGTGCCCAGAGGCACCCGAGGGCAAGGGGAGGCTGCTGGGTGCTGAAGCTGCCCATCAGACCACAATCAGGGTTTCTCATGGGGGCAGCAAGCAGGGATGGCAATTGCCATGCTTTCCTGGCTCCATGTCACCACCTGAATTAATGCCATGTCCCAAAGGGCACAGGTAGGACAGGGCAGTGAGGGGGCAGTGGAAGCACCAGCACTGGAGGGTAAGGGACTGAGTGGCTGTAGCAAGAACACAAGTTTTGGGAAATGATCAACAACTGCACATGCGCTTTATGAGCCTAATTAGGAGCTCCAGTTTCTCCTGGTAAACCCATCAAGTTTTGCTTAGGCTGGTCATCACCTCTGGACATGTGGATCACTAAAGGCAAGGCTGCACATATGCCAGAAACAAAGCCATTATGTATAGAGAAAATGCTCTTCATAAGGCACCTTCCTGTCATTCATCACACAAAGAATTAAGATATACTGGTAATTTCTTTAGCTGTCACCTCTTGTCTTCCTCATGCTGGAATAAAATTGGATCCTGAGCCTTGTTTGCTTGATCACGCTTCCCCTCCTCCAACCTGTCCTCACCCCTTGCACTTCCCACCAATTTGCCCCCACCATCCTCGCTTGGATGGGGAAGGCAAAAAAATAAAAGTGACAGCCCCCCCGGGAAAGCCAAGGGGCCCTTGCAAAGTGCACTGCGAAAAGGAGCGTGCCTGCTCACTCATCACATTTCGCATTCGTTCTGCCACTCGCTGTCAAATTAAAACGTGGCCAACAACTCATTTCTCCTGCTCTCACAGTTACAAATTAGTCCATTAAGCTGTCTGCAGCAAGCCTTTTTTCCTCTTCCCAGTAATGGCCTCCGAGAATTCCTTCATAATCGCCAAGTCCTCCTGGGATGCCCACCGAAAGCAGATGGAGAAGCTCCCGGGTAATACAAGGCACTTTTTAATGACACAACATGCTGTGGGTCTTTTTTTATTTTGTTTTTTTTTAATGTCCCTGTTCTCCTTTCATCATCTTTTCCCCTTTCCCTGCTTTCTTCCACCAGGAGGATTAGAAATTGAAAAAAATAAATAAAAGAGAAGCGTGGATGGAGGGGCACGGATGCTCCTGTGCAGAGGCTGACAGCTACAGGAAGGAGTGTGGGGGGGAATCAGCTTCAACTCCCTAATTAAAACCTCCTAATTGAATTATCTTTATTGAAAAATTAGATCTTCCATTGGAAGCATAGAGATCTGGGAAGACAGACGACCAAGTCCTCCTGTAGATGACTAATCTGTTTCATTTATTGTGTCTCCTCCTCCCCAGGCAGAGGCTGCACAGATGACGACCAGACCTGTCGCAGAGCGAATCGCTCCTGACAGAACAAGTTGCTTAATGCAGAATCCCCTCTCTGAAGGGATGTTTTGGAGAGCCAAAAGGACTTGAGGGTTATTAGCAAGTAAAGGGCTAGTACCTGCTGGGAGTTGTCTTTATTTATTTAAAAGAGCATGTTATAAAGTGAGGCTGTTACAGCAGCTTGTTCATGCAGGTGGCACAGGGAAGGGACTGCTGACCCCAGCTTTGGTGAGGGTTCTGTAACCCCCACAAAGATGCTGTGTATAGAAACATGGCATTTAAAATAAGGCAAACAACATTTTCTGTACATTGCTGATGCACAGGAAAAAAATACACTCACTAAATACTGCCAGCTGGTATCCATGCTGTATGTTAAATAATAGCAGCTCCAGAGAGATCTTTCCTGTCCACCTGTTAACTCAAAGTTAGTCCTGGAGATGCTGCTCTGCTCACCCACAGCCCGTGCAGCAGATGATGGTGGTGAGCACCTGGACTGGAACATGGCTGTACCCAGCTGGAACCTGTTCTGAGCTGGCACTGGCTCCCATTCCAGCACAGAGCTCGGGAGACTCCTGCTCTGATTGCAGCAGCTCTGAAGGCATCACCTTCCACACTACCTTGAGCTGAAGAGCCTGGCTAGGAGCCTTTATACTGTGCAATAAGAAAAATACAGCTATTGAGGAACTTGGTCCTTTTCTTCCAGGTTACTGACATCAGTTCAGCCTCTATTTGATGTTTATGTGAGATGAGAAGAGGCTGTAAGAAGAGGCTGAATCCACCCCACATGTAGCATTCACCTCCCAAAACCACAGCTGGCCTTTGATGGAAGCTTCTGGAGACAGAGGTAAGATTAGTGGTGTCTGAGAAGATCCTATCCTAGTTCATGTTTTTACTCTTTCAAAACAAGGAGGAAAACTCTTCCCAGTGGGAACTACCAGAGGCATGTTGGCAATTCTTGTTTCCAATGAACCACCAAAGGGTAGAGAACACAAATCAGTGTCTGCCCATTTGCCTTCCTCCCTTTCTCCCAACAAATTAGAAGATTGGCTTCCAACTTGGAAGATGAAACCCTGATTAAATAAATAGAGTGGGCGTTCCCTCTATTTGCTTGCTGACTTTGCAGTAGGGTTGTTCCTATTGCCAAGTCTCCTTAGTGGCTGCATGGGTTAATTTATCTTTTGTAGCAAAGCCAAAATTCCTTATCTCATTGCAGATTTCCAGGAGCTGTGCCTTTAAGGATACATTTTGCAGCAGAATTATAAGATTTGGTGACACTCCAGTAGTCCCTCTTCAGCCTCCTCCCACACCAAATAAAATTCAGCGACTCGGCTGTCACCCTGCCGCTCTGCTCCCCGCTCTGCCGTGAGTGACAGGCATGCTGTGCTCTCACCATGCTGGGGAACAGCCAAAGTATTCATGGATCTTATTGCTAGACAGGCTGTGATAAGGCTGTTTTCATGGCTACACACCCCGCAGACAGGCATAAAGAGAAACAAGAAGGCGGCAACGGAGAGTAAAGTCCTCTCAACACCTTTAGGAGATGCTGTGTGCAGGAGGGTGAGAGGCTTTTCCATGGGCAGGAGTTGGGTTATGAATGTATGCACGTCGAGGTGGGGAGGGGAAGGAATAAACCAGTTTCCTGGAAGTGAAGAAAATTTGGCTGTCTTTGCGAGTCTGAGGCCAGCTGGGAAGACAGAGGCGTGATTCAACTTTTTGTTTAAAGAAAACCCACTCCAAGTGGCAGAAATATCCCAAAAAACCCACAAGCAGCCCAAGTCCCAAATCCCTAAGTCCTGCAGCAGAAGAAGGAAAAACACAACTTTCTCTAAACACAGACAAGTCAATATGTATAAAAAGTGTCCTTCATGCATCATAAATTATTACTTTAGGAAGGAAACAGTTTTTCTTTGAACAGTAATATACAAATATTCCCACTGGCAGAACACAAAAAGGAGGAAGACTGCAAATAGATCACTGCACCTTTGGATTTTCTTACCACTATCTGCTCATTTATCCTCTTTTCACAACACAGATTTTCTGATTATATTATGTTTATAGCAAATATGAGACAACATCCCTAGGCTTTTTCAGAATGTTCTTTTCTTGTTTTTACAATAAATTCTGTGAAATAAAGAACTCACTTTTTATCTTCCCTATTTACATGTGTACTCTAGATAAAGACAACAGCTAGAAGAAATCAGCTAGTAGCAAGAAATTCCATGTTTTTTTGTAAAAGGTGAGGGAAATAGGTACATGCAAGCTTGGACAAAGCAAGAAAACATCAATCCGTGTAGGCTCTGATTTTGGTGCAGACAATTAGCTACAGAAGACTTGGCCAGCATTAAAACAAATTCAGGGGCATTTGCTAGAAAGTCTGCTAGCTCTTCTCCATTTCTGTTGCACTGTTGTCCCAAAATATAATGAGAAGAGATGTGCTACTGGAAGTACTAGTTCAAATAAAAAGAAATCTCAATCATTGACACTAGGGTTGCACAGATGCTAATTTTAATGCTCCTGCCATATTTTAAATTGCACAAAAAATCCAAGTTGATCAGCTGAAGTCCCACTCACTTTCTGTAGGAGTCAAGTTAACACCTTTGCCTTGGCCAGGCAAGGACTCTTGGTTTAGCTGCTTGTGACAGCAATGGTGCACACTGATCTATTTGCATACACATCTTTTTAACTGGCTCACTGCTCTGTTTAAAACATTTCCTTGAAATAACCTTGAACCTGCAGCACATGTGCAGCATGCATACCCAGATATAAATGCACGTGTGAGATCAGAGTTATCATTATAAAAGTATTTCGGTAGAGTAGTGCTTCAGTTAAGCATCAAAACTCCATAGCTTTTAATTTTGTTTCACTTCTTGGGGCAATTTCTGAGAAATACTTCAGTATTTTTAACAGTAGATCTACTAGAGACCATATACACCACTGCTGGCCTCTTGCTTCCATAAATCTTTCAAAACCAATATTTATACTCCCATGAATGAGTGCTGGCTGCTTATTTTCCATCTCCGTAAAAGTGGCCAGATCAATAGCTCTGTGTATGTTACTTGGAAACATGTCACAGCAGCCTCTAAAACCTCTTTTTCCTTTGTCTGAAATCGATTTCTGTAATATGCAAATATTAAGAAAAAGGAAGCTTTAAGTTTCCTCTTAGGATCCTTTGTGAATCCTCTGGTATCCAGACACCACTAGGACGGAAAATTAAAACCCTGCCAGCAGTTTACTGTCTCCCCTGAGCACCAGCCGTGCTGTGATCCTAACACTTTGCTCCAAGCTATGAAATTCTGAAATTTGCATATGCTTCACTTTGGGATTGTTTCGGCAAAAAGGTAAAAACACCACGGAGCTGCCTGCCCGCAAAACCAGCCCTCTCCTCTGACAACCTTCCTCCCTCTGAAGATGACAAAAGAGGAGCAGGAGGATTTCCTCTGCTCCTCTATGCCAGTGGAAAGATAACACCACTCACTCTCTTGCTTCAGATGCTGCTGCACACCCAATTTTTTAGTTAATATGCAGGATCAGGAAAATTAAACTTGTGTTATGGACTCTTATTTCGAGAAGGAGCAAAGAGATGTGCTATTCACTGGAGCTTTTTTGTGAGAGACTTGATCCACCACCCTCCCTTTTTTTTTTTTTTTTTTCAGCACAGCTTGAGCCCTGAAGCTTTTATTAAAAAATAAAACAGGGGAAAAAAAACCCAAAAAACCCCAAACCAAGCAGTGTACAAAAGTGGGGGGAGTAGAGAAGGTTTAACAAGCTCCAAGTCATAGATTATAAGCCTCTGCTAAAAATTTATGGCTGTTTGGATCTTTGCCACACTGAACAGATTGGCAAGCTGATCAGAATCGCAGCAGGCTGCCTAATGAGTCCCACACAATTTTTCACCCCATATTTTTCCAATAAAAAAGCAGTTAAATACCAACCGCAGCCACAGCAGAGCCTGCCATCTGGCTGCTTTTTTCTCCAGCCATCATTAAAATGGTTCTTGGCAGTTTACACCTCGCTTTTTTTCTGTACAGATGTGGAACGAATTTTCTGACAACCCTTGGATGAAACAGGGGGCTTTATTGAGCTTTACAGATTAACTGCCTAACTTCTGGTCCTAATTTTAAGTGTCTTAGCACACCGGAGGCATCATTTAAAGTGAGCTAATTGTACATATCTGAGCCCACCAGCAACATTTGTTAAGCTAAAGTGAGATTCAAAATCAATGTTTTGAGGAGCTTTGTAACCCACGCCACCATGGTCACCAACATCCAGCCTGTGCTGTGAGTTCATAGGGATTAAAAATAATGACTACAGGCACAGTGTTTGAAAGCGTCTGCAGAGGAAACCAAAGACTTATGGTTGAAACCCTTTATTGCAGCCAAATAAGCATGAGCAGTTTTATTTCTTGTTCTTTGCTTTGCAGCAGTTTGGTCAGTGAGGAGCCCTGCATTTGTGGCACAGCACAATGAAGCTGCAGCCTTGGCTCTCTGGTCAGATGTGTTTGAGCCACCTGCAAGCAGCTCTCCTTGTCTCTCTGTCACTGGAAGATGAGAGTGAGCAAAAGAAAGCTGCTTATGGGGCACAGTGTTTGCACAACTGAATATCTGTTTTTAACAATCCGTGCTTGGAAACAGAAATGCAAAGCAATGATCTTTTAGAAACCTAGAAAAATCAAAATGTAGGCAAGAAGCATGTTTAAAAAGTGCTTGTGGGCCAAACAGAAGCAGGACAGGCTGGAGATGGATACAAGTGGCTGAATGTCTACGGCCAGTTTTGATTAATGCAGTCTGTGAGGCCAGAGAGTTTGGGGATGGGAGCAGCAGGGCAGCCAGCTGAAGTGCAGCTAAGATGCTTTGAAAACTGCTTCAGTCTTTCCCTAATGACTTGTCAAGACCACAAAAGAAGCAGTGGAAGTGCAGGGCCCAGAGCCCAGGTCCTCTGAGGGCAAAGCTGGAGGGCTGTCAGGCCCCTCTGTCTCCCAAAAGGATGACAAACAGCAGCAGAACATCAAGGAGGCTTTTTATCGTTTCGCTCTCTTTCGCATCCCTAACACAGATTATTACTTATGCCAATCATCTTATAATGACCAGTGGATTTAAAAGATGAATAATTTATAGGAATGTTGATAACATTTATTTGTTTTCAGCAAGGACTTTCACAGAATCATAGAAATGCAGTACAGAAAGGGACCTTAAAAGGTCGTTCTAGACCCCCTGCTTTGAAAGAGATTATGTGCATAATAATGTAAATGACCCTATAACTGTACTCCAGAATCAACATTTTCATTAAGAAATATATTGCCCTTGTAATCCTACTGGTTGGGTAGATAACCTTCCAGCACAAGCTGACGCAACCACAGCTATCCAGGCTGGAAACAGGCAGGAACAGTGACCCTGAGACAGCACGAGTGGGCATTTATTCAGAAACCTACCAAGCACAGGCTGGAGATGAATACAACTGGCTGACTGTGTAATGATAGCTTTAATTAATTTACACTTCTGTGGCTGTCCAAAAAGGACAGCAGTTTTGGGGGACAGGAGCAGCAGAGCAGTCAGGTGCAGCTGCGAGTTGCTGTGCTGGAGATAAAGGGTTCCACATTTATGCTCTTCTGTTGAAGTCATCCTTGGACCCCAAACTGTGATGTGCCCTATCCCCATTAATGGAAATGGCTGTGCAAATTGCTGATGAAAAAGAAGAAAAAAATTACCTCCATCTCTTTAGTGGGTGCTGAAAGCTCCAATTTATCTCCTACCGATCGACCTAAAACACCAGTTCACCCTAAAAGCACTGATGTACTTTCAATGCACAGCCCTGCAGTCCGCTGCAAACCTCATGGCAGTAATAAAAAGAATTGACTTCATCATCAGTAGTCAGGTCAGACAGTTCTGGGGTTCCAAACTCTGTAATTTGGGCCCGGTGTGGAGGCTAGGGTAAAGGACCTGGTTTTACAGCAAAGTAAATTAAAGAGTAACCAAATCTGTCAGAGTAACTTTTTTTTTTTTTTTTACTGTTACACTTCTGGTAAATTTTGCTTCTAAGAACTATTACTGCATGAAGAGTTATTCACATACACACTGCCTTGACATTTGCACTTTTTTATATAAACATTTTTACAATATTCCATTACCACAGAAAGCACCAGCTAATAGCCAAATCCCTAAAGCTGCTAACAATCAAGTCTGGCTCAGAGTCGCCTCTGAACAACTTCCATTTCTTCAATGCTTTTGCACAGCAGGATTGCTAATAAACAATTGGGCAGTAAAACTACAAGTCAGCCAGTACTGCCTCTGTCTTCTCCAGTTCAGGGAATTGCTCTAATACAATGTGGAAATATATCCTGTGACCAAGCAACCTCTGGGAATTCTTACATTTCAGGTTGGATTGTCTTCATTTGGGTTATTTTGGGATATCCACAAAAATGAGTCCCAATTCCCTTTCCCTTGCTCTCTACCCCCCACAGTCACACACTCCACCAAGCAAAACATTCTAGCTACTTAAAATGTGGTCAGGGAATAAACTATTTCAAGAAAAAAAAACACCCAGTCTCATCTTAAATGGTTTCCATCCAATCAAACAATTTAGCCCAGAGGCTAAAGTGATTTAGCCCTTATACAAGCCTCTCACAATAGCGTTTGCATAACTTACTCGAGCTTTCTCTGCCCCCTGAGAAGACACAAAGGTAACTGTGCATTTGATCCAAGGCCAGTTTTCATTCTGTTTAGGACTCACCTAAACTGAAGGTCTGGTAGGTCACCTATGTACAGCAAAATGTGTTCCACAGGTCCATCAACCTCCTCTGTGGGGTAGCCTCAGTTGCATTTTCCAACAATGGGGCCAATGAGAAGCAGGAGCAAGAGTTTCCAGAGAAAGTAGGGGGCAAGGTGCTAAAAGCAGGTGTATCCTTATGCAGAAACCCTGACTACAGCAGCACTGGTGAACCACATCACTATGGAGTGCTCCAAAACTCACATTTCAGGCTTTCACACTTGTTTCAGCCTTGCAGTATGCTTTATTTTTATTGCTTATTATTGCTAAGTCAGTGTAACCAACACGCAGCCTTTACGGATAATGTTCTTATGGTGAGTCTCAAAACTAGTTTTAAGGTTATTAGTGGTCCTTTCCTCTTCACTGTTTTTAAGGGTTCATGTGTTAGATTTGAGATTTCAGCTGTAGGCAGAAATACAATGCAAACTGATCCTAGACTTTTTCCCTTTGATCCGATTAAAAATAAATTTGCTTTATTGCAATGGCAGAAGAAAAGTCACAGTGAAAAAGGTAAGGAATGGATTCAAGATATTTTCAAGTCATTCATTTGCACTCAAAAAATAATTAATTGAAACCACATTTTATTCCTGAGAAACAAAGCTTTGCTCTTGTCATTAAAAAAATCTCAGCACTTCAAATCCACGGATCGTTTGCAAAGAGAGGAAAGTGAATTAGCAGAGAGGCTCTGGAGTTCCAAACAGAAGAGCTGGGCTCAGAATCTTACAGCCAGACATTTGGATGTCTTGGGGTAATATAGTTTGAATTCTGCATTTATAGGTATCAGCAGGAGTTTTGCCAATGACTTAACTGACTTTTATGCTATAAAGCTAGAATGATCCATTTTGATTAACTGCTCTGACCTCCTGCATAACACAGGCTTACAGCACAGGGCCAAGATTTCATCCCAAATCTGGACAGCAGAGAGATGCACAACATATGAGTCAGCAGGACAAGCACAACAATTTTAATTTTAAAATGCCAGATTGTGCTGGCAGGGGAAAACAGGGTGGATGATGGACAGTTCTGGATACCGAGAGGTTTCTTGAAATATTGGGAGATACTTGGCTATGTCAAGCAAGCTGACTGAGCTAGCTTTCATCTCTTGTTTTTAATTATCTTTACTCTTTCAGAATTTCCTTGTGCTAAAAGTTGTCCTGGTGCAAGCCTCCTCCCCAGATCTAATCTCTTTGCTTGAGGCAACCGGGGCAGGGTTATTTTGACACGCAAACGAAGAGGACATATGTTGCATGCAAATGAGAGGGCCACAGCTCAGAGCAGACAGATTTTTTTTTTTCCCCCTGCCCCAGGCACTTCTGTTGTTGCTTAACAGGATTTCCTGGGGATCTAGATCAACACTTTCACAACAGGGTCTCTAAAGCTTGGCTCCCCCAGCCAGCCATCCCAGGGCAGCCTGGGGAGTGGGAGCTGTGCAGAGACAGCCCAGCCATGGATCCTGCCTTTGGAGGGGAAGGACAGGGGGCTGCTGGGGGCTCAAAGGCTCAGCCCCACTGAGCCCCGAGCTCACCTTGAGCCAGGCTGACTTGAGAGACTTGCTTGGGGAAAAGCTGGCCCGAGGCCACCAGCCTGGCCAGCCTCGCTCGCGATTTGTTGTTCTCAGGTATTAACATTGGAAAATTGGCTACTGTGCACTGGCAGTAACTTCTCAATGTTATTTAATACATGTTATTGTATTCACATTGTAAAGGGCCCACACCCTGTTCTGATTCAAGACCTAGATACAGAGTCATTATGGTGCTATAAACACCACTTTTAAAAGCCTGACTATGTATTGACACAGTTTTTAGTATGTGCAGAACAGACTCCCAAAACCACTCTCAAACATTGCGATGACATTTTACACTGGGCTCATGTGTCCCCAGGATGGCATTAAATGAAATAGGACCAAGAAACCTATGAAACAGCAAGATCTGTGCAAAATAATCCAGCTTCAGAGATAAGAAATCAAGGCAACTTGGAGAGGAGGCCAGGTTCTGTGCTTGATCCATCATCTTTGCTTGCCAAGACTGTAACAGACATCCAAGAGTGAATGTCACCAGGGGAAACGTTTGAGAACTTGCCTTTTGCTACTAAGAAAGGTGCTTAAATTTCAAATGCCAAAATGGTAGGCTGCCCATGCCCAGACAAAAGTACTGAATACATGTATATTGAAAAAAAAAAAAAAAAAAAGGCAAAAAAAAGAAGACAGTCTCAAAACACTTGGCACAAATCACACCATTCATTGCAAGGAATCACTTCTGGCCAAGCTATCCCCATGGGCTTCGAGGGCTGTCAGCAAACTGCACAACCAGAATGAACTTGCAGGTCCCTCCCTTTGGCGGGTCTGCTCCAGCCGGGACGGGACTGCTGGCTGTCAGGGATGGGGGCTGGCTTTTCCAGGATTAACTGATTATATCAAAATACTTGTCCACCACCCTCAATAAGGCAGATTTGGAACAGAAGCAGAGGAAGAAAGTCTTACAGATGGTACTGCCACTCGGCAGCTTACAAGAAGGCTTGGGTGCCCTCCTGACCTTTGCTGGCTCTCCCGAGGGAGCAGCCCCACAGGCACAGGCAAGAGCAAGTCAGATGGGGTCAACAGATGGCTGAGAATATGGTGCACATTAACACACATTCTTCACGAGCCTGTCTCTGGCCCAGGAACAAACAGGACAGGGATTTGGCCCCAGAGCATTCAGCAAAGCCATGGTCAATACTGCACTGAAACCTCTACTGGCATCCATGAAGTAGACAAGAACTTGCTGCCAGAGTGAAATATTTCATCCTTAATGCACTATGGCATTGCTTTTGTGGTTTTGAAAAAGGCACGTTAAGTTCTCTTAAAATGTGCTTGGAAAACCCCTGATGCATGATTTGCCTACAAATGGATGCTGCAGTGTTGTGCATGTCAAACTGTGCATATGGGTAACTTGGTAATAATATAATTTGCCTTGACACCTCTCTAAAAAGACATCATTGTCCCTCTAATTTTGATTCCTTGTAAATAATCAATCAATTAGCTAATCTGCTCAAAAGCTCCCCCCACCTCTTTATGTTTTCAATTAAAAGTGTGAAAGGCAAGTGCAGACAGATTTACATGACGTTCCAGAGGCGGTAATGGGTATTTTTCACTGATCTTATCAGGTGCCCTTTAAGTACACTTGGGGTTTCTTGTGATCTTGGCTGCTAAGCAATTCTGAGCATTCACTTTTTTCCTGATGGAAGACATGTCTTTATGAGGCTACCTTTTGGGAAACTCCATATATAGAATATCCAGCAAACTACTTAGGAAATGGTATTTTCCTTTCAAAAGCCTACCTGTGTTTTCCTGAAACTCTTAGAATGTGCAAACAGATCCTTCTGAGATTATTCTGACTTGGCAGGACTCATGCAACTTTTGTAGAGATAGCAAAAGGCATCTGTCTTCCACAGGGCTAAGTCCTGGCCAAATTTCACATCCTTGCTTCAAAGTGTGTAAGTGTGCAAGTTCCTTAGCAAACTATTTGCAAGGGCTTATAACACGACCAAACCAATTTATTTCTCCCTACCTTATTTTTATTTTAGGCAGCCAAATCTTTCTATCTGAACTTTCAAAGAAAAGGAAATCAGCTGCAGGCAGACACACGACATGGAAAATTTCAGCCCCAACAGTTAGAGGCTGGCAAAGCTACAGGCAATTGTCAACAGCCCTGCAAGGGAAGTGCCAGACAATCCCCACATCGGGCTGGACTCCCAGCTCCACCTGCAGCCTGGCCAGGAAGGCATGGACATTGTGTCAGCTCCATGCCCTCTCCCAGCAGCTCTTTTAAATGAGTCAGGAACAGTGATTTGTGGTGTGTATTGTGAGTGGATTGCTAATAACATGGAGGCTGAAGTGTACAAGGCACAGCCTTACAGTTGGGGGGTTTTATGGCAAGGGAAGGTGGATCAATCATGGCTAATCCATAACACTTGAAAGACTCACCCATTGCTCATACAGATTTTAGACATTTCAGGTGACACTTGCTGCAATACAATGTTTACATATAATGTAAACTTATATCTTAAATCAAAAGGAAATGTTAATTCCTCAAACTGTGAAATAACAAGTCAGGATCTTGCCAAGATAACAAATCAAACAAAGAAAATGAATTAGAACAACACAAAACTGAGCAGCAACTGGAAAGGCACAACACTTTTCCCCAAGCCAAAGGCTTACTCATGTATATTGTATGAAATATTATTTCAGGAACTAGCCAAATTTTTAAAATTGAACACAATCAAGCTTAATAATAAATTTCATCCTTCTATAAGAGGCAAAGATATACTTCTTAGCATAAAGCATTAGTGATCACACTTATCTCTGTTTTTCAGATGAGAGGTGGCATTGCCCGGTGGACTAAAAATGGCAAAGCAGGTATGGCATTCACATCCCCGTAGGGTTATTAATTCCTGGGAGCACTGAGGCAACGCCACTCTCACTTATTTCTGCTCTATAACTACCCTGAAATCCTTTCTGTGACACTGGAGCTAGAAAGTGCCACTACTACCCTCAGAGCAACAGTCACACATCTCAGTTATTGCAAGAGAAAATCTAGCTGCAAGGTGGTGGGGGGGGGGGAGTCTGTACGAATTTCAATGCATCAAGATCTCACCTTTGGTATCATTTCCCCCTAATAAAACAGGGATGATCACACTTGCATATCTGTTAGAGTGGGACAAGGACAAGTTAATGCGCGTTCCGCATTCTGAATGTGGAACATAATAAGTGCATGAATTATTTATGTGTATAAATTTAAACTCTTTGATTGAAATGTAAGACTGGTTGATTAGAAATAAACTTCCTTCATCTTTGATACCTAGATGCTCTGCCACAGGAACTTTAAACACTGTGGGCTCTCTGGTTCCACATTCTCACCTCCTCTTCAGTGAAACAACACAGAAATCCAGAGCTGTCCCAGATGAAGAGAAGCCAAACAAAAGTACCCCAAACCTCCAACTTTTCATCTAGCTGAGTTTCCTGGAGCAGCTCACTGCATAAACACAGAATGGTGGCAATACCAGAGGGAACATGTGGCTGTGACTCAGGACCATCAGCTGCCACCAAACCTCACACCAGGTTAAACACTAGTCACTAGCACATCCACCTCCTCCTAGAAATGTTTGTTTTTTTCCTGAAAACATGTCTCTGTATCTCTAGTTATTTCTCCCAATAGTACAGTCGCTTAACAGAGGCCCATCAGTGATCTCCTGCACTCAATGTTTAAACCACCTCATTTAATAATCTGAAGAAAGAAGAAAGTCCCACACAATTAAGGGACACGGTGATCGTTATCAGGGAGTCTCAAAGGTAGAGCTGCAAGAATAAGAAATATGTATTGAGAAAACAAAGTCACACAACCAACAATGCTCTGTGTAGATAAGGCCTCTCAATTAAATGTGTTCTCTTGAGCTGACGTGGATTTAAGTCGGAGCTTTCACTGCTCTTTCCTCCAGACACCAGGCAGGCATCAACTAAAATGTAGCTCCCCGTAAGAAAGGCAGAACCCCTAATCTGAAAAAGTGACCTCTTGTTGCCCCTTGGGCAGCAAGTTTTCCTGCAACTTCAGATCCCGTTGATACAATTATTTCCTCAGTACAACACTAAAAGCAGTACTGAGCACTGGTCCCATCCTGCCAGAGCAGCATGCTCAGTGAGGGATTATAAGCAATTTTGTAATTTTGCCTGCTTTAGTTGCAGATGCTGAACGGAGAGTTAGTATATAATATGAAAAGGAGTAAGAGAACATCAATTATTAATGCAGCCTCATGAAGCAATTAATTTGCTGGGTCATTAACTCACCATCTACACAGGAATTCTAAAATCCCACGGCAGAAGAATGCTGGTCTGGGTATGGCTGAAGGCACTTCTGTGTGGGGCAGTGTCTCCAAAGCCCATGACCAAGAGCTGCAGGAGTTTGTGGTATAGCCTGGTGCTCTGAACCACATTAATTGTATGATGTTTATTCCAGCAGATCTGCATGACCACCTCAGTGGAGATCACCATCCATCATTCCTCTGCTCTGCTTACAACTTTCCTCATTAATCTCAATGCATATTTAATTCCAGTTCACTCAGTCCATGCTTTACACTAACCAGAAATGCCGTTCTGGGTTCATCTTTTGTTTCCTAAATACATTTGGCTCACTGTTTTTAAGCAACACAAGTGGCATTTGTGCACCAGCACGCCAGACTGGACTTCTAATACATGTTAAGTCTTTCAGAACAGCTCTACAGCACAGCCAACACCACCCAGAGCTGCTGGTTTCATTTTGACAGCTGAAATATTAATTTTTTAAAATTATTTTTCAAAAAAATTATGGTCTTCACACTTTCCTTGACACAAGGTAAGACATGCTGTCTTCCTTCTACCTAAGGCAGCTTTCCCTCCCAGCCATTATCAATAATCACCGTTCCAGCAGACTGATGCATATGCTGGCTGGCTTTGCCACATTAAGTCTCTCTCTGCTGGAAGAGGCATTAATTATAAGCAGGCAAGAAGAAACTTCTGCAGCATTGATGGCTGCTCTGCTGGGTGCTTTTTCTTGTACTAAGCTTGTTTTCATTAACTTTCCAAATAAATGATAAAAGGCACAGGCATGGGCAACAGAAAGACAAACCCACAATCAATGGAGTAGCTGGCTGGCTTCCTGTGTGTGTGTGAGGAAGCTTTGTTTAGATCCGTGCAAGCACACACACACACAGGCTTTCCTGCCGAGCAGTTTAACTAATCCAACCAGGAGTATAAAATATTAGCCCACTAGGAACTCCAGCACTTGGCTGCATTCTTTGGTTCCAAGCTCAAACCAAACTTGCTCGGGGTAGGACGCTTCGTGTTCTGTCTCCAGGCTTGGTAAAAATCAGCCAACAGAGAAACTAATCAATGCATTCTGCTCTTACTGAAATGCAATTCTGGCAACTCTCAGGATTTTAATATAAAATACTGATGACTGTTATATTGATTATGTTGACTAAATTGTGATTATTACTTGTGTAAATTAATTACCACATTTTATATATATGTTAGAGTTCAGAGAATGGGCCAGAAAACAGACTTGCCTCCAAGTGCTGCCCAGATAGAGAGCAAGAAGAATATCTGACTAAAGATCTGCATTAAAAGTTCCAAGTTTACAAGTTTTAAAGGAGTGCTGTGCTTAAGCAGGAGTCACAGCTTTCACTGGCAACTGCAAACTAATCTTCCAGACTTCACAGATAGGTTAAAGAAAACCTGCTGCACCCATCAGCAGAAATATTCAAAAGAAAATTTTAATAAACCACATACCCCCAATCCAGTGTGTTGTTCTAAATAATGATTTTTAAGAGAAATCACATTATTTTCTGGAGCCTGACTCATGATTTTTAAGCATTTGGGGTTTGCCAAACTGCTGGTATAAATCTGGAACCGCTCCACTGACGCCACTGAAACTGCACCAATGTAAAAATGGCATCAGGGAGAACAGAAACAGGCTGAGAGAATTGGACAGCTGTGACCACTAACACAGGCTGCACATTAGAAAAGATCAAAGACTAATTTATACAAAACATTTTGGCTTGCTTTTTATTTTACTGAATTAGGGTAAAACATGGCTCACATTTGCTCTCAGTAGCTTGACAGGCTAAAAATTCTTCCCTGACTTTTGGACACAGCTTAATACCAATGGGTATTTAGTCAGCTATTTTTCTGAGAGGTATTTTTATCTCCTGTTAGGAGGCTTCAATCACTTGAAATACAAGATTATCTTTCCTCCCAACTGCATGACTGTGGTGAGGATGCCATAGCAGAAAAACACAACCTTCTGGTCCAAAGTCCTATCCTGCTCCTGCACTTCATTACTCAGAAACATCCCCATCCTCTTGGCAAAGGGAACAGAGACCAACAATAATGCCTCGAAAGGTTAAACACATGAACCTTTCGTCATGTTGAAGAAGGGAGGAAAAAAGAGCACAGGCATTGGAGAGTACTACAAATCAGGGCAGCTGACTGCTCAGGAGAAACAGAGGGCAAAGGGTGGGTGCACCATTATCCAGCAGGGAATGTGCTCTCCAGAACCACTGCTCACACCCATCTGCAGAGAAAACAATCATCCCCCAGAGCCCCTCAGAGTTGGCAATTTTTAGGCACAGACTCTGTATGAGGAAATGCCGGATCTTGGCAGCAGGCGTGTTACTGATAGGAATGATAAACCAGCAGGGTTGCGTGAACATGTCTATCTCCAAGGCCAGAAGAAAAGGAAAGCTAAAATCTCCAAGGCCCTTTTGAGGGAATAATCATAAAAGCTACAGACTGCATTTTCCGTTTTTTTTTTTTTGTATCATGATTAAATCTGTTTCTAGCATTACACCTTTAAGAAAGATCAAAGGGAGGCAGTGAGGGAAGGAGGTGCACAATGACTTCCACTAATTGAAGCAAGCTGAAGCCTCCAGCACCTTCTGGGTTTTCCAAAGTTTTCCCCTCTATCTCAGCATTTCCTCTGCCCCCTCCCTCCTGCGGCCCCCTGCCTCAGCCTCTGCAAAAGCATCCAGATGACTGACACAACAGAGATGCCTTTTATAGCTGGGTACAGAAGCAGGAATAAAACCATCCCAAATCCCAGTATAACCCTGGCAGAAACTCACTGCAGTTCTTCCATTGTTTCACTTCCATGACTCCTCTTTTCTGTCTTGAAGAAAGGACATCCAGGTTTAGAAACTCTTAAAAACTTATGTGTAATAATGCCAGTTACACTGAAACACTGCATGCAACTCATCCCAGTAACAAAACCTGTCAAAGCAAAGCTGTACTGGGAAAAAAATCCAACTAGTTTCTCAGCACAACTGTATGTGCAGCCAATCTCCTCCTACCCCAGACCAACCTAATTAAGCTGCTAGAACTTGTAGTGTAAAGATAACCATGGCATCCCAAGTGGGGCTTTGTAATAACCTGACTGACTCAAGCGCAATAACGCCGAGAGCATTGTGGGTTCTGCACTCAGCCAAACAAATGCTCTTGGATACTCCTATCCTTACCATGTACCTTCTCCAGTGTCTCTGCTTCCTTCTCTCATCCATCTGTGCCCTGATTATAAGCTCTTTGGGAACTCCTGGGAGGTGCTGGCTTCACAGGAGAGGCTGTGAGCCAGGGTCTGCACCCGCCTCTACAATTCCATCCACTCATCCTACGGCCCTTGTGCCTGAGCAAGGAAGAGAGCTGCTTGTAAATGCCTCCAAGGGTCAAGTGCAACTTTCCCTTTGATGCTTAATAAAGTTTTGAAATCAAAACCACCATGTAAATGTTGTTCTTATTATCAGGTAGGTGTGCTCTGGTTTTCTTCCAAGGGAGCTCAGCTGCTGAAAGTGGCTGGTGCTACAAGAAGGTCCTGGATGTTCGACATTCAACTTTGCAGGGTGTAGACTGACATAAGAGCTTGGCACACAGCAATGAAAGAGGATGCAATCTGATTTGGCAAATTAGCCCCTGGGATGATGCAGTTGCCATATGTACCTAGGTGCCAAATTTCAAATGGAGCAGAGTGACCTGACCCTGACCTTTAGCTCTGAGCACTAAATTCCCTCTCCAGGGAGCCTCTCTAGCCTGAAGCGTGTTTCAAAGCTGTGAAGAGAAAAAATGTATTCACCTGGGGGATATTTACAGCAGAACATTTGTTTTCACTTATGCTGAAATCTAAGGAGAGTTTTGGTAGAGTCCCTGCATGTCATTCATTCCATCAGCAGGTTTTGCAGCTCCTCTTATGCAGGTGTCTGAGGCCTGTGCAAATCTCTCTGGCTGACCACAATCATCTGATGAAATCTCTGTCCTAGACAATAATTTGCTCAGTTTGGGGTTTCTCAAACAGAAGCAAACATCATCTTCTTTCTCCCTGTTTACCCAAGACACTGCAGGACAAGGTAAGGAGGCCACCAGCTACAAAAATTCACCACTCTTAATATATACGCTCAAGAAGTTTACAAGGAGTATTGTAAATAATGTAACCCACAATTTCGAGAAGCCAAGTGTTTTGTTTAGTTTGGGGTTTTTTTAAATCATGGCATTGCAAACTAGTAATTAACTTGCTAATTAAAAACAATTGCCTAATGGGTCATTAGGCAGCAAGTAAGACAGGTTAGAAGGGAGAATGAATGTTAACTAGAGGTAATGATGAGAACTTCCTGAGTGTTATGATACTCAAAATACAGGTAGCATAAAGAAAGGCAAAGGAAGGCAAGCAAAGGTTCAAAGACAAGGCAGATTAGTTAAAATAGTTATACAACTCAAAACAACTTTAGACTTTACAGATCAGTTCAGTAATGAAATGTCACAATGGACATCATCCATGTGGACGTGCTTTCACTTGGCTTTTGGCTTTATCATTTCAGTTGACTTGCATTAATTTTTCAGAGTAACCTGGTATGGACACAAGGCCAGAGATCATCTCATACATGCCTGCTCTTCTGGAAAGCAGTGTCAGTTCTAGAAAGAACTGCCTTGCTTTTTGCCAATCCACTCCAACACTGATGGTTTTAAAACTTACCCAAACACTCTTTCAGACTCAGGTTGGCATGAATGAGATTGTGGAAGTATTCAGAGAAAAGCTGAGAAGAGCAGCATGCAGTGTTATGGGCCATGCAGTAGCTTTGGGAAAGGCATCAGTATAGATGAACTGGCTTCCATCTAGTCAGCTAGCAGAAATACATCTATATTTCAAGGAACTGACTCACTTCTGAAATGCACCATTTGTTTAAATTACAGGAAATAAAGGTTTACAATCAGGGACAAGCTTAGCAAACCTTGTTAAGAAAAAACAATGGTTTGTACCATCTGTAGTACCTGATCAGAAGGCTGATACATCCCTAAAAGCAGCAGCAAAAGGCAAGAGAAGGCTTTGCTAAACTTGTGTTCCTATCCAAGTTTCACATAGAGAACATCTGTTTGCACCCAACAACATACACAGGCATTTGATAAACACTTTCTTGCTTCTCACTTTAGGATGGCTCTTTGGTTCACATAAAATGTAGCACTGCTTTTTATATAGTCTCACTTATTTCAAGTGCCATAAAACCAGGCATGAAAAAAGCAAATCTTTAAAGATGCAAAGTAAAGCATTTACAAAAAAATGTGGAGAAAAAAATACTTTGAGCTGTCCATGCAGTCTTAGTTTAGCTCCCCTTTGCACACATGCTTTAGTTGTGTTTTGTTTTCAAAATCTGGCTCCCACATTGCCTCAGCAATCCCTTCACAGGCTCTGGTTCCCCAACACCACATCAGGCCCACACCTCCACCCTGCAGCACCTGTCATCTTCTTCCACACTGCTGGATGCCAACAGGAAAAGCTGTAAGTGTAAACGGATGTGCTTTTGCCATCTACCATATTCTCTGCTCCAGAACTTTGCTGGCAGCAAGGAAAACTAAGTGGAAGATCTCACTCTGCTGAAGTGTTTCAGCTGAAATTCACCCAAATAATTCAGTCTGAAGAAGACTCTCAATAAGGAAATCCACAGTGACAAAGTCTGGGCAGATTGCAAGCTTGTAAAAGCAGGGCTTCATGGTATAAATTGTAGGATAACCTTGACATCTGGCTTTCCTTCCCATCCTGTTTACAGGAGGGTGGAAAAGACCTATGTGTTCTGTGACTTTGAGGAGAATGAAGAGAACATGTCTCCAGAGCTATTCCAAAATAAACAATAATAATTTGTGTATCCAGGATGACAGCAAAGCTTCCCAGTGAGAAACTTCTAGCAGAGAATGAAGTCAGCTGCACATGACAGAGATAAATGCTGTTTCAAGGAAAAAAAATTGTGCAGAGATTGGACAAGATTTTCCATGCTCATTTTGCATTCAGAAAATAACCCTGAACTTTAGACTTACAAGAACACACTGAGAGACAAGCATCTTTTACCTTGCATTGGCAGCTTCAGAAGAATGCTAGGAATAAATCATGGGAACAAACAAAATAGTCATAAAACCCTCTTGCTGCATGACACAGACTAGAGCAGCGGATGTACTCAGACAGTGATTCATGAGCAATGCTCCTGAAACTGCTATTGTGTCATTTCCCAACACCTCCCAATTCCTACCAGCAGGCTAAAGCAGCAATTAAAGAAGTGGGAGTGCTCTGCAAGACTTCCCTGTGTGTACCAGGCCCATATCCAGCTCTTTATTAGGTAATCCAGTTGCTGTGATGTGACCTCCCTTCATGCATAGATGTCTAGCCAGACTACAGCACAGCCTATCAACCCGGGTGTGTTCCTTAGGATGCAAGCTCCTCTAATAACAGAGATTGTTACAAAGCACAGCTACTGCAGGAAACATTGCACCTCCTCTGCATCTCCTCTCCTCTCATCCTTTTCCAGTTGTCTGGAGAGCATCTACACGCCCAACCACAGAGGGAACAGGTTGAGACTGGTCTCCTGCACCCACCTCTTGGACCACGCTTTCTTCCAGCCTCCCCTGGCACCTGGGAGGAGCTTCCCACTGACATCTACAGGCCTGCCTCATTTTCCTCCTCAAAATTTGCTTTAATGGCAATGCTACAGACAGCAGTGGGCCTCCCAGGTCTGACAAAGCCACTCCTCACCATGCTGGCTCAGGAGACCTCTTTAGAGCCCAGGCACATTCTCTCTTGCTTTTGCCCTGCCACATGAGCTACTTGTAGAGGGGACAGCTTTTTTGTGAAATAAGTATCCTGGTGAGGATATGGTCCTTGGCTGGAGCTCCTGCGGGCTTTGGTACAATACACATTTCCAACATCACCAACAGAGCTATCTTCAGAAATCAGTGAAAAAGATGCAAGACTGACTATCACAATTCAGGAAAGGAACTTTGAAGAACTTGGATTCCTGGCCAGTGTGTGAGGCAAGTCCCTGTTTATACTCCATTTGAAACAGGCCTTGTCAAGGGATGCAGGGCTTTTGCTTGGAAATAAGCCAAGAGAGGACCCTGGGCTGTATCCATTGACCTCTGATGACAGAGATTAGATAACAAGTGAATGGAAGTACTTTCAGCAGTGGTGCTGTGTGCTGAGAGACATAATAAAGAGCATGTATCATGGCAATACTCAGCATATATAATTCCCTGGAGACATTACCCAGTGAGAGAAAAAGACTTTGGTATGTTCCTGTCTGTTACACTGATTTTCCTGACTTTCCTGAAGGAGAGAATACCTTCCAGCTCAGCTCTGAAAAACGCTACAGCCTGTGCAAACACCAGAAGAAAACTGCAGTTCTTGATGCTCAAGGGTCACCTCAAAACACCCTTTATTTCCTTTGATTCCATGTTTTTCACACTATGCTTTAACATGAAATATCTGATAAAGTAAGAGCCAAAAGTTAAGGCAGGAGAGGAAGATGTACAGGTGGATGAGTAGGTACAGACTTCTAGACAAGTGAAAATGATAAATAAAACTAAAAACAGTAAGGGAGATTCTAAATGGAACAGATCACAGCAGCCTGTCCAGAGGTGTGTCAGGGAGGGTTCACAAGCAACATCCAAGGCACAGACACAGGTACAGGGTGTAAAGCTCCTCTCCCTGCTCTGTGTCTCCTTCACCCTACGCAAGCAGAGGCAGCCGCTGTGAGGAACAAGGAATGTCTCTTCCCTGTGTGAAGCTTTACTGAGCTCTGGAAACATCACAGAGGCTTTGGTGGAGCAGCTGATCTGGACAGGAATCCCAGTAATCAAATCACGGCGGGTGCTTCAATGCGATTCCCGAAGCACTGTACGAAAGGCCACCGGCAAGGATTACCCAGGACAATTTAATTATGTGTGAAAACAGCTGCAAAGCTTTATGGGGTTTTAGGGTTGTTGTTCTTTGGATAGGAGGGAGGAAAGGAGAAGGACTCAGGCATGGAAGGAGCTGGCTGGGAATGACCTGTGATGGCAGGGAAACACCCTGTCATACACAGGAGCAAAAGATTAAGGACTGATGCATACAAAGCCAGTTTTTCATGACTTGTCACCTGGAACAGGGTCAGTGTGACCTGTGCTGCACCCTACATCCCTAGTGCCATAAGAGGTGACTGCTCATTTCCTGCAAGCACCTTCATCCAGAGAAAAGCCAACTTGGCCACTGTTTACCTGCGCACCCAAGTCAGAAGACCATGATGGTCTAAGGGACAGTAAGGTGCATTCTTACTGATACTAGCTGAAATCATGGTCATAATTAAACAAAACAGCATTTTATTGCTGCCTTTGAACAGGCCAGAGATTCACCTGTGAGAATACAGCGTCTGGAGAGCAGAAGATAATAAAGTCAAAGGAAAATCTACACATTGTCTTTTAGACCACCTTTTCCCTCCTTGATTCCATTAAAAGGAACCGTGCCTTGAAAAATATCTGTAGAGAAAACAAACCACCACAGAAAATACTTCACTGGGTTTTACTTTCCTCAGGCACGATGAGAGCTCTTCAATGCAGTCTGTAAGCTGTTTGATTTAAGGACTCCACCAAACATGTCTCACACAAAAATTATAATACATGTGGTATTTGTTTGGTTTTGTTTTTATTTCAATTTTATTTCTGGATTCTACTTTGCTCTGTAAGTTTTTTTTCTTGCATGACAAGTAATATCCAGTTATTCATGCACTGCCTTTTTTGTTTTAAGTTTTGACATTTTGCCCAAATTTAAGACAACAAGATGCTTCCTAGAGGTTCTTCTAGCTTCAGCGAGGTCTCTCATACTTCTGGCTTTTAAAAACTAGTACATACTAAACCTAATACACATAAAACCAAGGCACACAGTTAGTGACATCAGCCACAATTTCCATTCCACATGCGTGTATGTTCTCTGTCTATGCACAATGGTGCTTCCAACCTGAAAACAATGCATGCAGGGTAAGAAATATGGGTTTGTGTGATGGGATTTCCAATGGAGCCTCAAGGACTTTGGTATCCCCAGACTATAAAGAAAGTCCAGAGAACAGAATGCTTAACATCTCCTTTGAATTCCCAGCCTTACTGAACGAAGAATAAAGCAAGCAGGAATCCACTAATTAAAGAGAAATGGGGCTTATTTGTCTTGGTTTCTGAAGTCACAGTTCTCCACTTCTGAAAACACAAGTTTCTCACCAGTTCTTTTCTGCCCTAGGGCTGTGACCTAAGCAGCTTAAATGATACACAGATTTTGGTCGAAATCTGCTCCTTATTTACTGGACTTCAAATGTGCAAGCAATTACTGAATGGGTCTCGTTTATTGAATAAAAGTATTTAGGCATTATGTTTACAAAGGCCTAGAAACATTAAAATCTAGTGAAAAACAATTACTTTTACAGAATACATCTGCAAGCAATATGAAGTCATTTTGTTTTTGTAAATTTCTCTGTAATAGACTTATTGTTGATGTGGAAAATGTTCACATTGCAGCAGTGAATAATTCTGAAATGCCAAACTTAATAAAGGAGAAATTATTGCAAATAATATCACAGCCCTTAAAGAAAAGAAAAAAAAAAAAGTCAAAATACCAGCGGTTTCCTGACTAGTCAATCCTCTTCAGATTGGCAGAACCTCTTCAGACTAATCAGGAAGAGTTAGACAAATAGTTACTTTATTATGGAGGCTGTCAAATAAATCAGAATCTGGCAAGCAACTGTTTTTGAGCCCTGCAGCCGGCCTGGCTTCTTTTCCTGTAAACTCAAGGCAGTTACAACAGACCCACGGATGTGTGTTTGTCTGCACAGCTACGTGTAGGCTTCAGGCCTCTAAACAAAACTTCTTCCAAATCTGGGCCAGCATTTTTCTTGGCTTCCTCAGGTTTTGTTGTGGAACATGGCTGAGAGAAGAAATGTTTTCTAACCAATTAATTCAAGTCACTGCTGTTATTTTTAATGGAGAGCTCTGAAGCTCAGCTCACAAAGGGTAATGAGAAAATAATGTTTTAAACAACATCATCAGAGGAATTAAGCCATGGACTTGAACTACATTATCCAGTTCTTGCCGCAGAGTTATTTTGCCCCCCCCCCCAATGCTTGCTCTTTACAATGGCACGATGAATGGGAATTTTGCCTACGGTACAAGCCTGAGACACAGCCACAACTGAAGGTCAGAGAACAGCGAGTTTCAGCACTCAGCCACAAGAAATGGGCTCTTGTGCTGCTACAGCCCCAGCTCCAAACACCATCCCAGCGCCCGTGGGCTTCCTGTGCTTGGGACTGAGTGAAAACCGAGATCTGCTTTTAGCAGGGCACTAGGGCACACGCTTACTCCACTGCCTCACAGCACTTCAAGAATTTAAACTGATACAGAGGCACATGATTAGCATTGCTCAGTCATTCTGCTGAATAGAGGGAAGAAGAGTAGCTACTTTGAGAGGTAACAACATCACCTCTTCTACCTCCATTCAATCCTTTTTGTGTTGTTTATCTGCCTTGGATAACATTAACTTGAAAGACAACCACAAAGCAGAGGGAAGGCAAAGGGGAGACAGGGTAGGGAGGGAAAAGAAAGTTTGAAAATATAACACGGAATGGATTTAATGAACACTGGGGCTTACAGGCCTGTTAGAAATGTTTTCAAGCACTGCTACTCTAACAAATATATCCACGAGCTGAACAGCCAAGAACTGTAGCTGGAAAAGTGTGAGATAGCTCAGGCAAGAACTGTCCTTCCTCCTACCTCCTTTACATCCATAGCAATGCAACCTGGCAGCACTGACAGATCAATCCAACACCAGTGATGATACACACTGAGAAGGTGGGTTATAATAACTTTTGAAGCTAATAAGATGGCTTATAAAGATCCCCTTTTTTTCCACTAGATCACATTAAAAGCAAGTAGCACAGACAGATTTGCACCTGCTTCCAGATTAAAGTGGCAGCGAGTGCACTGCTATTCTTAATATGAATTAACTACTAATAAACATCTGCTTTAGTTCTAATTGACTTTACAGTGCTACTGAAAATAACTGGCAGGCATACTTCTCCCCTTCCCTGTTGTCTCAATATGGATCCTCTGTCTCATGGATCCTAAAATGTAAATACACTTGCTGTAAATACAAACAATCACTAACTGCATACCATCCTATATATTCATTAGGTTTTGAGGGGAAGAGCCACAGATTGGTCCTTGAAGGCAGCCTGTCTCATGGAGAAAACCACCTGCAAGAGATTGGCATCTCACAGCCCAGGGCCAACAGGAGGGGCGGAGCAGAGGAGGTGCCACTGATGCTGTCAGACAAAAAATAAGAGACGGGAAAAGGACAAGAAACTCATGTTTCACAAAAAAAAAGGAGACTAAAAATACAAGGATAGAAAGGAGACCTTTTTGGCAGAACATATGTTGTTTTATGGGAACAAGCTCAATAATCACAGTAAAAAAAAAAAAAAAATCTTACTTCCTTAAACTTCACCTTCTCCAGGCAGGTTGAGGTTATCTACAAATTTGAAGGGGGTGAAAATGCATGGAGTCACTCAGTAACTGAGATCCGAGTGTCCATAATGTATGTGACAGGTATAACACATGTTGGTCACTTCAGCCACCTTTGTGGCAATTAATAAAAAGAACAGACACCTTAAAATCTTTGCTGGTTACCAAAGGTTACTCTGTGCTTTTATCCTTACATGATACCTTAATTGAGTTTATATATGAATGGGATCCCCTTCAATTTTAGGCTAATGTTCTTTTATATTTATAATATTCAGGATAGCGACACATGCTTGATTACCTTTAAAACACTTATCATGATTCCATTTAAAAATAAATGAAACCCATTTAAAAGTGACTTGTCCCCATCTTCTAGTATTTATGGACAAGGACATATGGGGCTGATTTCCCTCATTATTAAGAAGCACGTCTGAGGCTTAAATCATTTAAATTATTCATTTACAGCAATTGGGCTACTCACACAAACTCGTACTTACATAAGGAGTCCCACTGATAGAGCAGTCAAGTGGATGAAGATGGCTGAACAGATTTTGGGATGCATAGAGCATCCACAGACACTGCTGACTTTGATTAGGGTGAGGAGCACTTTTGAAAATGGGGCCCCACCTTTGCTAATTAATATAATTTAGCTGAGACTTTCAACATGGTTGTTCTTAATAACTTTTTCTTCACAGGTCACCATGACTGAGGTCCTGAGGGGTGATCAGCAGCAGCTGGAGGAATAGGAGTGACTGTGCATCAATTACCTCAACAAAACCTCAGCCTGTTACCAGACATTTCTAGAGCACTGGGATTTTCCTTTTTGGTGTGGGCTCACAGTGATCCTGAGAGCAGCGAGACACAAGGTGGACATCTCTGCCCAACCTGGGCTATGAAAGATTTCATGAAGAACAAAGCCAATTCTAAGCAAATAAAGAAAATAATCTTCAAGCAGCAGAAAATGCCCATCTCTAGTGTGAATTTTCCTGTTCCTGCAATGCTGAAATCGGAGATAGGAGATGCATAAATCAGCTGCATTGCTGAACTTGGTCTGTAACAGTCCCAATAACAAAGGCTGTAAGCATTTAAAATTCTGCTATAAAGAGACTTTCCAGCCTGTCACAGACTACTGTGCTCTCTGACCACCTCTGCACTGGAAGACCTTGAGCTAACTGTTAGCATGTTTCCAATCAGTGGAGTCAGTGAGAGAACAGGAATCATCCTTCATGGAAAAAAAAAAGCTATTGTTATTCTTTGCAATGTTTTATTTTTAATTAAAATGACATGTTTCTTGCTCTCTTCTCCGAACCAAAGAAACACTCGCAGTCATTTTCAGGTCACATTATATTGCACATATTGCAGCTGATTTCACAGCTTTGTGGGCAAATTACTATATTTCGGCACAACTAAATCCTTATCAAGGTAAAAGCAGACAGTGAGTACCACCAACACCTAGAGGTTACAGTATATTTTAGGAAAACATGGTGTAGCCCTTGGAAGAAGACACTTTCATATTTCAGCCATTTCTCTCTGGCCTGCCCAGCCCCAACTCTGAGCCCAGCATAGCCTCAAATTTGTTCCTACATGTGATCCTGATGGTAAAGATTTTGTTTTGTTTCTGTTTCCCCAAAGAAAGGCAAAAAGGTTAGTAAGTCTTTAAACTCTGAGTTCTTATGGCTGTTAATATTTCACATTGCCAGCAGGGAAAGGAATTAAAACTGCCAGTAGCTATCCAGATAGATTTTAAAATCCCCTTCCCTCCCCCTTCTCTCTGCCTCCCTCAGCTTCAGAGGATATTTTCCCCGCAAATTGGTTTTAAATTAAGGAAGGTGATGAAGGCAATGTGCCGTCTCAGCATTTTCCCAGGTGCACTTAATCTAATTTCATTAAGGAGATCAGGACAGATGATCGCTACAGTTGAAACATTAAGTCTGTCCATTTTTGTATAAAAAAACCATTAAGTCTGTCAAAGTGTCGGCGGGTGGGCTGTTTATTATTGGAGATGAAGGCATGCTTTGCTTCCTCAATAAACTGTCAGGAGTAGTAAACCACAAATTAAGTCAGCTGCTGCCAAAGATTTAGGCAAAGATCTCCAACTAATTTTGACACAGGTGTGGCAAAGGCCATGGAAAGGCTTGGAAATGGAGCCTGTTACTTGTGTTTGAGATATTTCAATCTGACCATTGAAGAGTGGAAGACTGGGCATCAGTGGATATGATCAAGATCTGCTGATGCTTCTGCCACTCCAGACACAGAGCTGATGGGAGCTGTGCTGCACCGTGTGCCCTGGAGCAAAACCTGCAGAGTTCACCTTAAACCCACAAGAACTCAAAAAAGCTTCATTCAAGCCACTGCTCTGTTTTGGACTTATGCACAGCTCTGACTAAAATGTAGAATCACGTTCCTCAGATAGTCATAAGGTATCAAACAAAATCAGAGGAAATTCATTAAAAACTTTGGAGAGCCGTAACAGGAATCAAATTAAACTTTCAAATACTACAAAACCAAAAGTGAGACATCTGATAAGGAGAACATTTTCCTTCTCAAGAAAAATGCTGGGTAGAACTTGGTATTAAAGACCATCAGGAAACATTAAAAAGTATAAAGTATTAACTGGAATTACACAATCTTTACAGTAGACACAGAGAAACTAATAATGGCTAATATAAAATCAGAAGTGACATTCTAATTTGAATTTTGTGATATGGGAAAAGTATCATGGTTGCAGATAATGTGCTTTGAGCATGAAGGGTGGGCAGAGCAGAGGAAGGTTCACTTTGCCACCCCTGCAGGCAGGGCAGGAACAGAGGCCACCTGAGCTGTACCCTGCCCAGGGCACACAGCGCTGCACACCATGCCCTTCTGCATTACTTAACCCGGCAAATGATTTTGGAATAGAGGCATGAGAAACTCTGCCAGCCAAACGAGGGCCTGCAATTGTGGCTATTGGAGCATGCATCCTCCAGAATTCTCATCTCCTTGGCATCTTTACGGTTAATTATATAATTTGATTTAATTAATTGAATTGCCTAACTCAATTGCCAATTCCTATCACCTGCCTACTCTGTTATGTTCTATCTGATCACCTTCCAAGGAGTTACTGTCATTGCACAGGTAGCTCTTTGGAGCTCAGACTAAATGTTATAATGCTGCTTCTTGATGTGGGCAGACAGCTACACACAACTGCTCTCTTCTCTGTTACCTCACATCTTAAAAGTTTCTTCACAAGGTCCCTGGTAAGATAAGAAAATGCTCCTGGATGGGGAACTGGAACAGGGAGATGCTAAACAAAGGAGAAAGCAGAGACCCAGGGTCATGCTGACTGCCAGCAAGATAACTGGTATTATCCTGTTGTGCCCAAGAGCTCTCCATGAGATATCTTCAAGCCTTTTATGTGAGTTAATGATAGATTTTTTTTCAGAAAACTAGAACACTCTTCTTATTGTTTGCTCTGAAAACTCTTTTCTATGTTTTCAAGAATGAATATGGACAACACAGACGGTGATGACTCAGCTTGTTATATACAGAATAATGTACTTAAAATTTGAGTTTTTGTCTGGATTAGAGAAAAACACAAAATCTCAGCAGGAGGGGAACACATTGGTGCTGAAGCTTCGACTCTCATTTTTTAAACGGAATTCTTGCTTTAGTTAAATATAAAGGTCAAGAAGGACTATTATTACTAATAATATTTACAAGAGCTGTAGTTGAGAAGCATATCTTGGAAGGCTCCTCTCCCTCTGGAAGGACTTGCAGGGCTTAACTCAACTGCCCCAAGTCTCAGTGGGAACCTTTGTGTCTGCTTCACACACATGGTGGGTGGAATGATGGAAGCACAGGGCATGCCAAGTCTCTTCCCCCATCTGGCATTTCCAAAGAGCAACTGAGTGAACTGGGTTTGCAGTGGGCTTAGAGGATGCTATTTTTCTGGTAAATCTATTCATGGGGAATGAAGAAATAAAATAAATTCACTGAGTGGTGAATTTTTGTCTTCCTGTACTGGCAACATTATTACATTTGCCTGTTCATAGCACCCAAATCTTTCAAGGGCTACGAGGTTATTTTAAATTCAATATTTTGATATTGTTTAAAAAGCAGATCTGTTTTTAATAACAACATGCAGATTGTCTGTAAAACAGAGGCTTTCTTCAATTAGAACTAACAGTCTTTACCCAGTTATTACTACATGGGAGAGAGCTTTCTCAGTAGTTTTCACTCTGTACCATTGTGTTTTCTGTCTATAAGAAATAAACCTTAGCAGAAGCACTGATTCTGTGCATGTATGTGCGTGCATGCATGCACATATATGCAATCATACTGCATGATGCTAAGCCTTCAGCAGAGCCCAGCCACACACTTCCACAAGGACATTCAGCACTGCTGTCCAAAACCCAGAGCATCCTATGGTTAAAAACCACTTCAGTTCTGTCTGAGAACCCAGCTGGGAAGTAACTGGCAAATGGAGATTTCTCATTATTAGCCACAGCTGAAAACTGTCATAGACTGAAGTGTAATGCTAACAGAAGTGCAAATATTGCCATGTGAAAGCCCTCAGTTCAATTCCATGTTTGATCCTTCCCTTCTGCTGCAACCAGTACACATCTCAATTTCTGGAAAAGGACCAAGTTTAATTTCTCAGAGAAGAGGACAATCAAATGATGTGCAAAACCAGTCTGGGGACCTTGGTCTGGGTAGGCTTCAAAAATAGTAAATAACTGATTACCTGAAGTGGGAACTGCTGCCTGAACTATGACTTTTCTGTGGGCTTGTGGATACCCTTTCAAGGTCAACATAGATGAAACAACAGTGATAATTTCATCCCCCAGAGATCTTCCATACAGTTTATTCTTATCATTGCTTCTACTCTTATCACCTCCATCTCTCACTCAAGCCCACAGTTCTCAGCACTCTCTTTGACTCACAATACTCAACCTGTGTTTTAAGTCCTATATATTCTTGTTCTCTGTAACATAATGAGCATCTTCTGTTTATCAACACAACATTCTTGGTCAAGCTACTTCACCCTTCATTTACCATTTTGTCTTTCTTTTTGTGACAGTAGATGTAACTGTGTCCTTGTGCCAAGGAAAAGTTCCTGCAAGATCATTTGCCTAGTCTGTGGCTTTGCTTCCTACACAGCTTCTCACTTCCTGAATGGCAAACTATCACTTTTTGTGTTTTGACTCCTTCACAGCTTACCTCTTCTTCCCAACACTGACATTCAACACTGCTGTAAACTTTCATCTCTCACTGGTCTGATTCCATCACACCCTTGTTAAAACTTCAAATAAGCACCTCCTCACTACTTATGACTGTGCCTTTTGCTACAGCGAATAACTTCCCATTCACAGCCAAAAAGCTACCTCTCAAATGCCTCCTAAAATCTTAATACCTACAAATATCCCCTTCAGATGAATACCTACGAAATCAAAGCTGGACCAACAATGAGGCTGCCTGCATACTGAAACAGTGCTGTTGACATGTCCCCACATTCACCTGGGTCCCTTCTCTCTCATCTCATCCTGAAGCCATGAGCTGTTTTTACAGCAGGTAGCAGGATGGGAACCCAGCCTCAGGTGGAGGGATCACAGCACCACTGTGCTGCTCCCCTCCCATCCATCATGGGCTAAGCTGCACCAGCTCTCGTGTTGCTGCCGACTTCCAGGTACCTACTGAGACACTGGGATTATCAAACTACAGCATGGCAAGGCTGATTCACATCGCCACAAGCACAGCCTGAGGAACTCACTGGGCTGCTGCAGAAAGTCATGAGGAAAAAAGGACTTCAAAACTTTTTGTCTCCACCTTGGATTTAACTTTACCTGTCTCAGAGGTTGCTTGCTATAGCTAAAACATAAAACTACAGAACAAATATACAGCAAGTACTGACTGAACTTAGAAACACAGTTCCATTTTTTGCAAATCTTACTTAGCACCACATTAAATGAAGAACGCTTGATATCTAACCCCTGATTTGGAGAGCTCACTTACATGGTGGGGCCATGTAATTAAGCTGACAACCCTCAATTTCACACAGAGCAGACAGAAGTCCAAGACTGGAAAAACATGAACACTGAATTACTTTTAAAGAAAGAAACAGGCACTTTTTAAAATGCAATCTTGAACATTGTTATTAAAAAAATGAAAGCAATTTTGAAGTAACGAGCAGAGATTACTCATTCCCTTGTTTTACACAAGTTGACTTTTGGCTTTCTGCAGAACACCATTTAACAGAGCACATTACCAAGCTGCTAGCCACTTTTCACAGTGATGCTAAAGCAGGTAAGAGACAATAAGTGGAACTGTTGATGGTTTATATTACTCTATTATGTTAATGTTCACTAAAGTATGCCATAAGCTCTCTCATTACATGTGTATAAACCAATTCTCTGTGGTGTTATTCCTGTGCTAAATGCTATAACTACATAAATCTTGAATTAATGGAGACTTTATAGTTCCTGAAAATGAAGGGTAATTGCTATCTGTTAATGCTGTTGTTGCTATTAAAGGAAGTATATATTTTCAGTAACAATGTTTATGGACCGTGAGTTTCACATCTCAGCTACTGCATGGAGAAGAGACAGTGTAATACAAGTATCAGACTGACTCCCTTTCTCTCCCTCCTCCCTCTCAAAAAGCACAGTATCATTTCCACAGCTTCAGCAGGGAACACTGCAACTCTCCTTACAGCTGCAGAGCCCCAACCAATGTCCTTCACTGAACCTACAGTAAAGGAAACAGGATTTGCATTTCCATCTCTGGGAACGCACGATTTGCTAAGTTTCTCGCTTGGTTAAATGGCTGGACAGCTCACTTTATTAGTTTGGGTATCTCAAACAGTTCTGTGAGAAGCACATGGTGACAGAATGATAGGTGTGAGAAAGTATCATCCCACTTACTTCCTCTGAGATTTCAGCAGTGATGCAGAAGTGAAAGGCTATACTTGGCCAGAGACAGTTCTCAGAAAGTAGATGGGACTGACAAGTCCCCAGCCTTGAGCTCCTCTTCTCCAATTATTAAAAACAGCAGTGCAATGTTTGGAAACACTCACAATCTGCTGTGAAACTGTACCTTGCACTAAAGTAATGGCTTCTCTTTCTGATACGCTGTACGTGTGACTGACTATGCTCAATTGCTTTTCTCCCCTGGAGCCCTGCACAAGGAAAAAACCAAACCATCACGAGTGTGTTTATATTTTACAATGCAGCAAGGGTAAAACCTTAACTTTACTCTAATGCCTATGTTTGAAAACATTAAGAGCTCAATAGCCCATACACCTATGAACTAAATAAATAGTGCATAATTACTAGCATGGTACAGAGAGAGAAGTAGGAGGTGGAAAATTTCAGTTTTGCTTCTAGCTCAGTTGCTGACTCAGTTTGTACTTGTACATGAACTTTTTTGGTCTGCTTTCCTCATGAGTTTTATGCAGGGAATACTGACCTGCTGTTTATGACTAACAAAAAATGTTATGAAATCAAAAGTACATTAGTAATTCCTACCCTGCCCTTCCTTCATGCCAGCGTGTGTAGGTGTACCTCGAAAAAGCTGGTTCTTGCTGACCAGGCAGCAGAGCAGCATTGCTCTGCAGCAGTGGGGAAAGAAGCTGACCCATCACGTAATTTGGGAAGGCTGGCACTGGGCTAGGCACTGTGCTGAATACTCCATCTGGCTGCAATAGCCTGGGAGCATTAGCAGGAGATGTATTCTGCCATCACAGGGACGAGGAAAATGAGTGTAGTCCCTCAGGACAGTCACACCAAAATTTTTATAGCTCTTTGTTGCATCAGTCAGGTTCAGTTTTAGACAAACGTTGAATGAGTTTCCAGGGGAGTGTAATATGTCAGGCATCAACAGAGCGAGTCGGGCTGCCCCTGTGTTCCCCAGCTGGAAGGCAATATTGCACTTACATTATCCCCATGAAGCGTTTGAAGCATCCTCACTTCAACCCTGGTGAGTTTACATGCATGTGCCCACATCTTTGCTGACAAAAAAGCAATCCCACTTAATTCCAGAGACCTATTTAATAGGACTGTGTCATGTTTCACATCTCTGCAGATCAGGCAAGAGATAGAAAGATGATGATCTTGTGCTGCTCTCCTTATGAAGAAAAGAAATGTTATTATGAAGGCAGAGTCACCTTAAGTAGAAGGTAGCTGGGAAATACTTGAGCCTAGAAGGTCAAATTACAGTTACAGAAATGTAAAGAAATGTCATATTAATGGTAAGGAACACTATAATAGCCTTTCATTTGCTGTAAAGGACAGCATGTTACCAGCCAAACACAATGCAGCTTCCTCTGAAGGTAACCTCAGATCCCACATTCTGAAAGCTAATCAATGTTGTTCAGATTTCAATTTCTTCTCTACAAGGTGAAGTCAAACCTAATCTAACAAACGTCAGTCTCAGATGTAATGCCGCTAGCTGGGTCTACCAGTGTAATTTAGATAATCATTAATAGCATAGCTGTATAATAAAACTACATGTCACTTACAACTTCATCTGAGGTTTGACTGGCAGATCTTTAAACAGTTTTCTAAGTGATTGCTTTTACTTCCTTTGATTGGGCAGTCTGAGAAACGTTTTAACCCCATGGTATCTAAGCTTTTAGGGAACAATATTTCACCCTCACCACCCCTGCTGTCAGCTCTGCCGCTGTGTAACCTTGTAAGAAACAGAACTTGGAGACAGGGGTAGTCTCAGGGAGGGGACTTTACACACATACACTCATATAAATTTAAAATACAAAATAAAGTATGTACAGTTTCTTTCATTCAACACACTATTCAAATGTTTCTCTTCAATCAAGCTGCCATCTCAAAACACAGTATTGCTATACTCCAAGAATGTTTAGTATCTGATAGGATTTTTAAAAGAAGAAGTTGAAGAAACCCTAATGTTTCTAAAGCTTTAACAATACTAACAAAAAGCAAAAGACAACCAGCAGAAGCTTTCAGAGTAGTCTCTTGAACTCATGGTGACCTCTGATGCAGCTGGGTGTGCTGCTGAGGACACACAGGGCTATCTGAAGTCAGCCTTTACTTGTATAATGCTGATCCAGGAGAAAACTCTGTGCCACAGCTTCCCATCAATGAATGCAAGAGACTGGACAGCCACAATACAATAAAAGTTTGATGAAGATCTGACCTGAGATTGCCAGATTTGATCTGCCAGAAGCTGGCAGGGAATACGCAAGTCTTTTATATATTTAGTGTTTAAAAGCATGGTACCACTGGTGGTACACAGTGGGACTTGTCTGTTTTCCTTGAAGAGGTGAAAAAGAAATCCCCATACACAAACACACAACTACAACCTTTCAATGACCAACCTCTGTACTCAAAAGAAGGTCAGAAAAATCATTGCTCTGTGATAAATATGCATGCGACATGACAAAACACTCCCTGACAGTTACCACACTGCCTTGGAGGGCAGGTCCCATCTTCTAAACTGATTATAAATTGACATCTTCAAAGGTTACTATATATAAAATATGGGCTCCTCACAAATTATCAGAGGAAACTTCCTCTGAAACAGCACTAACCTGTACCTTGGGTCTCACCAAATGCTCACATAATAATCAATAAAGACTATTATGTTAACGGGACTTTCTCTCCTGTAAATAGAAGCTAGTGAAGATCACATAGTAGCTGATCTTTTTCATCCAATTGTAGATATTTTTAAATTTGACATGAAGACTGGAGGAAAATGTTATTTTCAAACTCATTCTTATTTTGACTATCAGGGAATTTCCAAGCACACGAAATAAGAAAATTCAGTCTTACCTTATCGTCAATATCGCTCTCGCTGTCACACTGTGGATTAGAGAGAGAAAAAAGGATTTTGAGAAACACCTTTATGTATACAGATCTTTTGTATCATCCTCTTAAATCTTTAGGATAGCTGTTTATGATGTTCACAGTTCAATGAAACACACTTCTGATGTTTGCAGTAATGCCTTTTACATCGCTAGCATAAACCAGACGAAGCCAGATCCTCTCTTACACAAATTTATGGTGTACTCTTACTTGGATGGGGGAAAGCAAACTTTAAACAAAAAAGACAATCAGTGATGCATTATAACAACCACTGTAATATGAGTACCACAACAAAATGCATGCCTTTTTATCATCCCAAATCATGGAATATATAGTAACAGTTTTGCATTGCTTCACCTTGATAAGCACTTTGTCATCTAACAAGGAAACTGTGAAACTGGCAATCATTTTCTAATTTAATGAGTGGTACCAAGAATAGTAATTAAAATACATCATAAATTCTGGTACATTTTTTAGTTTGAATGAGATCACGATCCCAGGAGGAAGTGTTTACTTAAAGAGTTTTGGAGTGCAATCTCTTTCAGGCTCTGAAAATGAAATGATCTATTTTCACAGCAGAAATGATGGAGAGGTAACTTGAGCACTGAACATTTCAGGATATGCACATCTTCTGGCTGGAGCTCAGAAAGATTTACAGTTGGGAACGGCAGTAGATCTCTTGGGGTCTGTTATGCTGACAGAAGTGGTCAGTGTGTTCTGTAGCCTCGGTGCCCAAAGGGAATTTCCTCCTTCAGCCAACTGCTGATGGGGATGGACCAGTGGGTTGCTGTAAATGGCAGCCCTATAGAGTTCACTGGGTCAAGAGGGGACTCTGCAAGACAGCAGTGGCCAACTCCATGTGGAAAGGGTCCATGAGAATGCACATGCTTTGGTGTCATGAATGTAAAAGAAGAAACAGATCTGTTTGGTCATTTCGTCCAGATTTCCTCCTTGACAGGGGAAAGAGGGTCTTTCCTGTCACATTCTTTTATCCTCAAGTCACAAAGCAGCAATTTCAGCTGTTATGTTCTTAGTTTTCTGCTGATTTATGAGAGAGTATTTAATCTTTTCTTCTTCTATTTGGCACATGGAATGATTGATCCTAAATACTCGAGGAACCTTTTATTTTTAAATTCTCTGAAACACAGCAAGCACACAAACAGCCCCAATATATTGGAGGAATCTCCCACAGTGATTCTGCTGTGACGAGTGCTGAGCTTCCTGACACCTTATTCCCATTTAACTAGAGTGAAAATGCTTGGTTTAAGGAATCTGTTTTTCTGCAGTCTTGACTAAGGAGAACGATTTTTCTTTCAAAAGGAAACCATTTTACACTGCCCCACATGTTCCACAGCATGCTTTTCACAGAGAAATCCAACTTTAGTAGGATGTGCACAGATCTAATTGTATGTGTAACCATTCTGGAAAAGAAAGAACCCGAAGAAAAATGGAAGAAGTAATAGGACACTGCCTTGAAGGGGCCAGGAGCTGTGGGTGGGCAAGCTGTATGGGAAAAACCAGTGTTAATACCAGCAAACTGCACAAAGTCCCAGCCAATTGCTTTGTAGTGGGCAAGAACATCAGATAGCCATGTCTTTAGTAAATACCTTGCCATACCTTGCCATAATTTGTGCCTTTTTTGTGACTTTTATTCTGTCACTGACCTTTATGAAAATTATTATACAAAACAGTTTCTTTCAGTTTTTTTCACAAACCAAAAGTAAAATCAGCCCTGACAAATCGTCGTGAGCAGCCATCTGCTGACTTCCCCAAACCCGTGTCACGCAACCGCAATTAGAACTGTCTGCTCTGGGCTTGGAATGGCAATAATTGTCCATCACACCAAGACACACTGAAACAGGTTTGCTGGGCAAAGGCTGCCCCAGTACCTGATGCATTTGTGCTTGCTCAAGACAGCGATAATTCACGCTGACAGAGCAACACATTCATCAAAACTCAAGCGGAGGGTGGGGGAAGATGCAGTCACGGCAGTCCAATTTTTATTATTTACATGCTCCTGAGAAACACTGGCTGAGTGGATGGAAGCCTTTCACCACCACCCATGGGGAGCTCAAATCAAGCCCTACTGCTACAGGGACTGTGCATTCCCCCAAATTATCGGCATAATGGAGTGGGTCACAAAAACCTTGTTATTTTACCCTTTAAAGCCTGTCTATGTGAAAGTATCCTAAGTCACCATTTTAATCTTAGTTCTCATTCAAGGTGAACACTCGTATTTTAGAGGCAGAGTATTTTGACGATGTGATTCATTGTTCAGACTAAAGCATGTTACAGTAGAATGACACGTATCACAAGAATGGCATAAAAATAAGTTAGCACACTCAGCCATGGCTTTCTTTAAACTGTATGCTTAGGCAATATTAACATAAATTTTAATTCTAACAGGGCCTTAAAAATTATACACTGCAATAATAAAATAACCAAATAAATTAAATTTCTAAATCCATTGACTAGAAAGCATTCAAAATAATCACTAAATCTCAGATGCTTTTGCCTGTGAGTCCTGGTTTAATAAAACCTCAGTCTTCCTATTTCTCACTGCATTATGACGTTAAAAAAAGAGGAGAGGGTTTTTCTTGTTGAAAACAGATTTGACCTCCAAAATTTGTATAACTATAATGGGTACAAAACCCTCTTACAGATGGTTTATATTATTAAAAGGTGCAGAATTACTTTATTTAGATGCCTAATTTTGCTTTGTACCAATATGCAACTTTGTCTCATGTAGATATGTGAAAGTTGCAAAAAAGCCAGTGAACCATCAAATCCACATGCTAGATTTTATAAACAGACATATGAATGAAGCAAACATCTGCTCTCTGAGGATACATTTTTCCCCATTCAGGATCTGTAAAGACTTCATAATTAATTGCTTTTAGAATGGAAAAGACAGCAAAGAATTTTGTCTCGTTTTAGCTTACATCTTCCTCACTTTAATCATGATTGCATCAGTCTTGAAACTGCAGAAGGCAGCAAGGCTGTGGATGGAGATCCACATGTGAATGTGTGGACAGAGCCTTCTGTGAAGCTGTGACTGCAAGATAAGTGGTGTAAAAACTGCATTTGTGGCAGTGAGTTGCTTAATTTCTTGTTTGCCTTGTGCAAGCAAGTCCTCTGCCCCCTCTGCACCCACTCAGGCACAAGAACTGCCCCTTGTATTGGATCCTACTTGGCTTTTAACCACCAAAATACTTCTCTTTATCCATGTGAGAATGTTCCAAACTGGCCTACAGGATGAGTGATTGTGGGGAAGAATTAACACATTGATATTTATTAAATTTGGACTTCTGCTTAACATACAAGAAAAGAAAAACTTGATACTCATAGCTACCAAAATGTATGTTAACCTCCCACCAACTCCTGAAGATAATACAATCAGCTTTGGTGGAAAAGGCCCCAAGTTTGAAAATTCCCACAGGTTTCCTTTGTTTTATGTAAAAGGAACAGGCTCCCACACTCGCATCACGAAACAGGAACCCAGAGGCTGCTGAACAAGCAAGAGCAGCGAAAAAGCGACGACAGCAAAACCAAATGGGCCCAGACAGAGCTGCAAAAAGCAGAAGCACTGCTGACCCCTCTCCCTTCCCCTGGCCGGGGGTGTGTGTGATGAAATCCCCCGGTTTCGAAGCGCTGGGGATGGTTTTGTGGGAACAGCCTTCGGCCTCATCACGCCTGCTCTGCTGCGACCTCCTCCTCCTCACCTCCCACACAGCCCCGACCCAGCACAGACACTGATGTTGCATGGCTGGGATGTTAAATGAATAATGGGGTCACAGGAGGAACTCTGCTTTGGCCACAGAGGATTTTCTGTCTCTTAAAAGCCAACTTATCCCGTGTGAGGAGGAGGAGGCCATGCTGCGCCCTGCGAAGGCTGAGGCCACCACCCGGCCAGGCCCACCTCCCACGCTGCTGTTGTTGAGGGACAAAAGCCCTTGTCAAAACAAAAAAAGTTAAAGAAAATGTGGAGAATGGCAACTGTTGAAAGCAATGGGGGCTCATTGAAAGACAAAAGCTTCAATTACCTGGATTTTTCTAAAGGCCTGTTAACACTCCTGGTCTATAAGCAGGACTGTAAACAGCCATTGTACTGGGTTCATAAAGGCTCCTAAAGGGATTATTCACTGGGTTGTGCCAATTGCCTCTCAATTCCACCAAGAATGTTTGCAAAGTCGACCCCTAATTGTGCAGCTTTTTGGAAACGATTTCTTGCAGTGACAGATTCCAGTTGGAAGGAAGCCTCCCATGAGGTGAGGTTCAGCAGGACCAACACAAAACTTGGAATCACAGACAGAGCTCCATGCGTGTAGACTGGGCCTCATGGCTTCTCTTTTTTTTTTTTTATTCCTGGGCTGAAATTTTGCTTTTCAAGATCGGTCTCTGTCATGGCTTTCTCAACAGGCAAGGAGCTGTGATGCATCTCGTCATCCGCTTCTACAAACTATGTACAAAGATGGACTTATGGCTACTGTAAAACAGGCAACGGCATATTTGGCAAAGGACCTTCTCTTACCATTAGACTGGCATTGGGCTCCTTACAACCTATACTGAAATTGTACTATGATTTTGTTGTTTTCTGGCGAGTTTAGGAATCAGGAGAATGTCTTTTGACTCTTTCCTTACCTCTAATGCTTTAATTACTACATCATCCAGCTTTTCTTCACATAATGAAAACACCACACTGATTAACTGACATTGCACAGTCATGTAAACTGTCTAATACCAGGAATAAGAGCTTCAAGAAATGAAAACAAAACCAACCCAAGTCTCCTAAGACTGCAACAACACTGGCAATACCTGGATGTTACGTCACAATGGGTGCAGAGAAATATGGTTATTTCAAATGGAGCCACTTCCTCCAAGCTTTTGAGAAGTCACCTCATCTTATCTACACAAACGTGGTTATCTCCAATTTCACCCAAACCCAGCGGTTTATGATTTAGGCTGTGCCTACACAGTCCCAAGGCTGTGGGCCTTGTTGTGCCAGACACTGTACAGCATAGGAGTTACAGGTTCCTGCCCAGACAGCTGAGACAAAGGCTTGGATTTTTCCTCTCTACATAAACACACATACCTATAGATACTATTTATATTATGATTAAGCAGAGGGTGATAGACATCTAAGCTAGCCACATGAAGAAACAGATCCCAGCCCAGAAGGACATGTAGTCTAACCAGTCTACTGACAACTAGAAATGTCTAGGGAAGGGCAAGGCTGAGAGAACAGGAGGCAAAAATATTAAATATATTGCCTGTAACCTTACAATGAAAGCTGGCAGGGTAGAATACATATGTAGAAAGTTGTGAAGACCATATGAACAGTGTAGACACCTATGCAGCCTGCACATCCACTCCACATCCATGTTACCAGTATCTTATTATTTCCAACCATATTTAGTTACTGAATTTTCTTTTAATAGCAAGGCTTGGGGAAGTACTAAGCTTAAATCCTGGCTTGTTAATGTCTCTTTTAAAGGCAGGAGTAAAATCAAGCCTATTTTTAAGAGCCCTCCCTTCTCCATGCCCTCTGAGATAACTTCCCAGGAGCAGTGGCAATGCGTATGGATGCACGCTTGTGTGTGCAGGGGAGGGTGTTGCTTCCTATTAAGTCTGGCATCAGATTCATGTCTGCAGGGGCTTGCTTAAGATGATAGGAAGAGAGAGTTTTATCATGAGCCAGACTGACAGAAAAGCTTGCTAATGGGACTTGAGGCATACACAGGAAAGAAAGTGCCAAAACATTAAGCTACCGCCAAGTGTCAGAGGGCCACTGATTTATTGCAGCAATTTTGCCACTGTGTCCTTTATAAGGTCCCACAAGTCCTTCCTCCTGGCAAGAAGCTGTGAGCTGCTGCAGCTCGGGGAGAAGTTTAGATCCAGAGCACAGAAAGTGTCCAAGCGAAAGGCGGGGGCCGGGGGGAGGACGGAAATCGAATGTTGACTTGAACTTGCCCCAGGCAGCAGAGTCCTCTTAGCTCCACTGCCTCCCTGACAGCTTGATGAAATGAGTCAGGGCCTCCCCATGGCTAGACCAGCTCAGGCTTCCAAGTGCCGGGGTAGAGCTGTAAGAAACAGATTGAGCCTCAGGGCAGCAATTTTTTTTTTT